>VDFB02360867.1:0-33581 GCA_007258455.2 Sequoia sempervirens | reverse complement strand
CTGTACCAACCTGCTAAAAATAGTAAGTGTCTGATTTTCCATCCTCTGCAACTCCGTTTGATCTGAAATTCGCGCCATAGGGTCTTCATCACTTGCTTGACCTGTACCTGCCAACGCCTTGCGTTGACTTGCTATTTATAGCATGTTTCTGGAGGTGGTTTACTATTTATAGTAACTACTTGCTTCTGAGACTTCCACAACTCCGTTTGACTTGAAATTCGAATGGCACGCTTCTCACCACGTGACCTGCCTGTTGACATCGGCGCCTGCTGCTGACTTTCTATTTTTAGCCTGTTTTTGAAATGACTTACTATAAATAGTAAGTGCTCCGTTTGCCTTCAAATTTTATTAGCAGATAGTTTGAGAGATGCTGATCGCGGTGGTATACATCGGTTTTCGAAAATTCTGACTTTTTACGCCTCTTTTTGGGTTCTGAAGCTGGAAACCCTAATTCATCCCACATGTATATCAAATGGCCTCCGTTTGTTCTCATTTTTGTTGCATTGCGATCATCTCGTGATTCTGAGGTGCTGGGAAGCGGCTACCGGGATGCATCTGCTAAAAATAGTAAGTTCCCAAATGAGTGATTATCTTTGTTTGCATGTCACATCACTACGAAGCTCTCGAAAAACCCATAAGGAATATGCAGACATGCAAAGAAAACCCTGACATGCAAACCCTAAAAATGGCCCCCGAAGGCTGAACTCTGAAAGTCATTAACTCACTTTGCATGTTACACCATCGTGAAGGTCTCCGAAAACCTAGAAGGAATCTCCAAACATGCGTTGAAAAACTCTGCATCTAAGCCCTGACATTTGCTCCGGAAGCTGAACTGCTTAAAATAGTAAGTTCTCCGTTTCAGCTCAAAATTCGTAGACAAGTAGCTTGACACGTTTTGGATGCAGTGTAGCGACCGGAACCTCAAAAATGTTGAGAGAACGCATGGAATTACACACTTACTAAAAATAGTAAGTTGTCAAAATCTGATGAAATTTTGCTGAGAACCTACTGGAAGCACACTAACATCAACGTTAGTCTCTGTTTTCAATTTATTCACTTCACTTGACCTCAGACTAGCCAGAAAAGTACAAACCCTAATTTTTCAGACCTAGCCAAAATTTCACGTTTAAGCTTGTAGACGGGAACGTCCCCAGAAGGCAGACATCAGAAAAGAGACAGAGAGAGAGAGAGACAAAAACCAAAGCCAAAAGACCAGAATGGAGCAAAAATTAGGGGTCCCCATCTTGAATGGGGCGATGTGTGAAAAACGTCACAACACTGACTTTAATTACTTCATGGCATGGGCATACTTTGTTGTAGTTGATGGTTCATTGTTTGCAATAGTTTGGGATAGGAGAGTACAGTCTGGGCGCTTGGGGTTGGCAGTGATGTTCAGTATGACGCAACCTAAGCGTGGTGGTTCTTTCCTGAGATTCACAGGGAGTCCAGGATTCATATTGGGTTTTAGAGTAGATGTCGTTTGGGATGTGAGAGCCAATGTGGATTTTCTCGAGTTCACTCGAGTGGCACCTCCGTTTGGTCCTTTGAAGAGACTTATTTTTGAGGATTGGATTGAGTTTTGGTGGTGTTCATCATTCTACTTGCAAAAGACTTTCAGGAGGCTTCATGTGTTGATGCCTTGCATGGCAGTTGGAGCTACAAACCACCCAGATTTATTTGGGACCCGGGGATCATTTCAAGTTTCGACATGGTTTTGGATGTGGATTGCAGGGCTCACTAGCATTGCTTGAGGACAACCAATCTTTGGGAAGGGCAAACTATAATGTCCCCTTTTTACAACACCCTTTTTCAGTTAGGGTTGATCGAGGAACACTTACTATTTTTCGTAAAGACTAACTTTAGTCTTTGGTGGGCCTTCTTGAGCGTCTCAGTCTCTCTTTGGCTCAAGTTTCAAGGAGCATTTTACAATTTTTAGGACTTTCTAAAAATAGTAAGTTAGTTAGGGTTAGCTGGGACTTTCCATTCTTAGCAAGGGCAGTTGGATGCTCACTATCTACAGTGAGCCATGGTGCGATGTCAGTTTCTCTCCAGTTCAGCTTTGGACAGTAACTTACTAAAAATACTAAGTCAATTTTTGGAACACGGGACTAGGTTAGGCTTGTCAGTGCAGCATATTCAAATGATAAATTCACGTTGAGGAGATTATTTTAATATTTGATTTATGCCATGAAATGTGTGCTTAATAAAGTGACTTTATATTTTTAAATTAAAAAAAAGGGTCATAAGGGGGACTCATTAAAAAAGTGACCAAGGCGCCTAGTCAATCAATTTAAAGTTGTTTTTAAAATTTAAAATATATCATTCACACCTTGGGCGCCCAAACTAAGGAAGGAAAGGATTAAAAATTAACTTAAAATCAAAGGCTTCTTGAAGTTGGCATGGGTTTTGGGATTAGGAGTTTTTCTCTAACTTTGCTTATGATAAAAGTTCTTTTTGGAGGCTCATTTGGGAGGTGGGAGTTTGAAATTTACAGGGATATGCTGTTGGTGTGTTGCCAGGGTATTGTAGCACTGAATTGAGGAGGTAGCCCCTCAAATTCTAATACTTGTCTCGACAGTGAGAGACATGCTTAGACTTGTGTTGGGTGATTTCATACAGAGATCACAACTGGGCTTAAATGAGGAAGATTTATCAATATTTCTTATTGTATTTCAGTTGTTTGGAGTGTGTGGATGCTGGTTTTGGTGTGGTGGATTTCTCTTTCAGTTTTGGTGTGTTATTTTAGCAATTTAAAGGAGAGTTCAAGTTGAACTGGAGAACCTTATTTCTGCTCATATCTCAAAAAAGAAGAAAGATTTCAAAATGGGTAGTTGGAATATCTATTCTCCTATCTTGGGCGACCCTTTCAAGCTTTATTTCAGAATTTTTGGAGGAGTTTTCAATTTGTTGGAGGAAATCGCCCCTTTCTAGGAGGTACGGCCTCTTAGGGTTTAGAGAGTAGGGTTTACAAAGTGTTACATCCCGATATTATAGCTACTATTGTATAGGGCAATTGATTGTACTATTTGAATCTTGATGATGAATAAAACATGGTTGATCTTGTTAATAAATGAATGAGTTATGTTTAAATGATGGTTTCATTTGATTGTTACTTCTAAATGATTTTGTCTTGATTAAATATTGCAAACAATTATGGAATAATGTTATTCTAACTTGTGAGATGTTTTTACCTTGTTATGAGCATATGACTGCCGATGTCATGTCATGATGTGCAGGTATGAAGACTGTACCTCCGGGCAGAGGAGAGACATCATTCGGGGAGGAACTTGGTCAGGTAAACAGTAACGATTACCAAATTGAGCATACACACACATACTATAGAATGAGTAAGCCAAGTCTGTTTGTCGAGACAACGGTAAGTCATCCATAGGCTTGTGTATTGACATAAGGATTTTGAATTCACTTCTTTATGTTTAGGAGATGTGATTGTTTAAATGTCAGACTTGCTATACCATGACCCAAGTATGAATGGTGTGAATGTTGTGTTAATGATTGAATGTGAACGCATGCACATCTATATATTGTGAACACGTATTTATATGTACAAACATATCAATACATGTGTATGTTAAGCAGACGGATATGCTCGTACACATGTGTCGACATGTATGTACGCATACATACGTATACACAGGTATATATATATATGTGCACATTCCGCCTGATGTTGTGGTGAATTAATGATGTTAATCTTAGCCTTTGAAATTAATAATACACTTATATACACATATACATGGGTACGTATAATGAAAGTATGCTGACTGGCTCGCAGTATACGTACTTTGAAAAATAAAAATGTATACGAGTATATATGTATATTATTAAATATAATTATATATTTAGTATTATATATAATATAGTTTTTTTTTTACAAGATATACATTTATGTATATAAGTTTTTTTTTAAACTTGATATATATATACATAGATATATATAATGTAGATTAAAACCATATTATAAATATATTAAATATAATAAAATTAAATATATATATTATATATATATATATATATATCATTTGAGAAATGAAAAGAGTTAAATTTATATATATTTATATATGTTGAAAACTAAGTTTATAATGACGCTTTATTCAGAAGGAGGTCGAAATTTCAAAATGTGATGTTTTTCACAAGCCACGAAATTTGATTAGATTAAGCGACTTCATTTCAAATCGCATGATTCATGCCTAGCATGATAAATCGAATTTATTTTAATGAATATTTGAAAAGGAAGTTAAAACGTTTTAATCATGAAAATCGCGTGAAAAAGCCACGCACAGGAAGAAAACGCGTCTGAAACGCGCAAACTGAGAATAGGTCAATGAATAATGGCCGACACTATTCTTAGGGCATAAAAATGGTGACGTGGAAGTATATAACAGGCTCGACTTTTTCCTAGAACGAATTTTTCAAAACATTTATATCAAATTAATCTAAAATATGAAGGATGTCTTGAGCTGTCAAAAATCCGCCATGAAAGTTGAAAAATTCTTCTCTTGCTGGCTCTAAGGAGGTCGAATCACCTTCAATTTGATGACTTAGGGTTAAATAATCCGCCAAATGTCTTTTTGACTGTTTCTGAGCACTGTGTTATCATTTGGCATGCCTACATAAGTGGAAATCTGTTTCAATTGGGGCTATATAATGATGCCCTTCCATTCATTGTGAACACACCTTTGGAGCAATCTGAGTTTACTATTTTTATTCCATATCCATTACATTGTACTGCCTGAGTTTCCTGTATTGTTGAGTTTGATAAATTCAGTGAATTATTTTTCAGCATTTGCCAGTCACAGTGAATTAAGTCATTTTGAGTTTAAAGTGAGGTATTTGTATAGCTGAGTAGGAATTAAGTGTTGGAAACACGTCTGTGAGAAGAGATATAGAAGCTCACTATAGAGTGAAATACTTTCATTTAAAGAAGCCATATTTAGCTGAAACTCCGGAAGCTTATTTGAAGAAGAATTTAAAAGAGCAAGTCTGGGAGGAGAAGCTTTAAAATCAGGCATGAATCTTCCTATTATATAACCTTTGTTAAAGTGTTGTTTATTTTGCGTCTTGTGATCGTTGCTTTCAATTAGCTTTAATAGGAAAGAACCAATTCGATGAATAAAGCAATGCATTAAAGGAGAAAATGTGTAAAGGATTCAATGATTATGGGAAATTGTAAAAAAAGGGATTATTTGGGTTAAGAGTTTAAAGGATTAGATTATTTATCTTGCATTAAAAAGAAATAATAGAAAAAGGTAAAAGGAAGGATTTACTTGCATTTTAAATGGTTATTGCATGTTGTGTATGATCTCTATATATGGAGAATACGTAGATGTACTTATTATCTACTAGGATCGAGATGATGGCAGAATCAAGTGAAATCTTTTAGCTTAAGTTATTAGGATAACTGAGACAAGTTAAGTACTCCTAGGATAAAGAATTCCTAGTTAGGAGAATTGATACAAGACACTTGAATACTGTTTTCATTTCTAGTAGGTTCGTATGATTGTAGGATGTCTGGGATGACGGATTCACCCATTGAAGGACAAACCTATGCGTAGAGTAAGGAAGCCTTAAGTCAAATCGGCCCTGAGTAGTGTTTATGATAGATGACCTTCATTCGAAGTACTGAATGAGAATACTTTGGCCAAAGTAGTGAAAGGTACGACATCCACCTAGATGTGAGATAGTTGAGACTACACTGTCAATTCATTGTGATCCAGTACTAGATCGAGATTGTGAAATAGCAAGGTTCTAGTTGAGTAGGACCAACACTATGCTCAGTTGGTAATCGTTAAAGGATACCCTACCAATCTCTTCTTGAAGGGAGGGCCGTTCATTGCAAAATGATCGTGCGGGGGACCGCATTATAAGTCCGTGGTTGGCGGAAAAGCGCCCGAGTGATGTTTCTCCTCCACAGCAATCGGCCGATGTACCAAGATTTGAAAGGACGATCTCCTGGACCTTCTTGCTTCTATTTGTGCAAAAGCTTACGAGCTATGTATGTAACTGTATTACTTTAAACTCTGATTTATATTTGCAATGAAAATGAAATTCATGAGGAAACATATTGTAACTTGTACATGTTTATCAATAAAGAAAGGAAGAAATTTATTGTAATATCTTTGTTATATGTTACTTTTACATGTTTTAAGTGAAAATTGGAAAGTTTTTAATTTACGCAGAATTGGGTTGTAACACAAAGCTTAAAGGAGCCATTTTCAGTTGATTTGAATACCCTTTACAGTGTTTTTGGATGCCATACATCCAGCACGCAAAGTTTGGTAACTTGGAGTGGTGGCGTAGCTTTTAGGAAGGCCAATATATTGTTGTTCTAGCACTTTCTCCAGGTCTGTTAAACATTAAATCTTCTGTTGATATAGATGATTGTAAGACTGAAAAATATTGGAAAGAAATCAGAAAATTTCTTAGCTTTGAAAGTGCTTTGTCTTGCTTAATTTACTTCCAATTTCATTTTTTGTTTATGTTATCCTTGAAATTATCACATGCAATATAAAAACCTTCAAAACATTGTCAAACACTTCAAAAAACAATCCAAACAGCAATCAACATACAGGGAAAAAACAAAAAAACAAAAAATTTGGGTTGTTTATTACATATACGTCCTTTGTTGTTTATCATGTCTGAGTTTCACCAGTCATTTTCATCAATTATATGAGTAAGAAAAGAGTGAAACTTTGTGAGGAAGAGTAACTGTCTTATTTGAGATTAGTGTGCTATCAACGAGAGAGAGAGAGAGAGAGAGAGAGAGAGAGTTGTGTTGGGAAGCTAAATTAAGCTGAACTACTGTTGGAGAAGGCTGCACTGTCATCATTATTTGGATAAGTGATAACAGGCTTGGAGTTTTCTTCTTATTACTAATTGCAAGGAATTATTGTGTTTTCTATACTGCATGAAATGTCTTTCCTACTTGTGCAATAGAAGTAATTGAAAGTGTCTTCAGAAAAGGGAATTGAAGCTTTTAGGCTGATTTTATATTATGTTTTTAAGTACTCCATGATAGGAGAGATTGCTTGACACAAGTATTTAATTATACTAGATATGTTGAAGAGATTGCTTGACATAGGTATTTAATTATGTTACATATAGTACAACATAGGTATTTAATTATACTAGATATGTTTGAACATGGGATACAATGTGTTTGTATATACTCCATAGTAGGAGATGGATGTTTATCATTAGTATTATATACTAGGTATGAGTAAACATGAAAATCACATATGGTACACTTAGCTAAGTTATTGATTTAACTAGGAAAGCTTGTGTTTTCTCCTAGGAGAGGGCATTCAGTATGGGAGAGGGATTAATATATTTACACGTAAGTCGAGTTATCGAAGTATGTAGGTTATCTAGGATGATGGATTATCCATAGAAGGAATACCTAGCTTGTGTACTTACTAATTAAGTGGTTAATTCCAAGTAGATTAATATGGTTGTAGGTTATCTGGGATGATGGACTATCCATTGAAGGAAATACCTATGCGTAGCTTATGTAATGTCCCCTTCTCATCAATGATTAGCCTTGCAATTCATCAGTCTATTCCGGAACCCGTAGACTGGAATGAGGTGAAATTAGGGTTTCTTGGCTTGGATTTTGTGGCATTTCATGTTATTTACTATTTATAGTAAATACTAGTTTTTGGCAGTTGCAGTTGTCTATTCTCAGTCCTTCCCAGCTGGAGCAGTTGTTGTTATTCTGGCTTGGTCTTCAAAAAACTTTATTTGGTGAAAAATATTTAATTAAAGGCATTATGTTTTAATTCACTGTTGACCCCCCCCTTGGCCTAAGGAGATAACTTAAGTTGTTTTTAAAATGGGGCCATGAAGGGTACGCCTTCATTATAAGATTATTTATTCTTTATTGAAATATTCATCAACTTGAAATTCGACGCCACTTTTTGAAGAATTAATATTTTTGAAAGTTGAAAAAGAATTTCAAGAGGTGTCTGTTGGCGTTTCTCATGGAAGGTGAAGAGTTTCTCAGTTTCTATAAAATGAAGTCTTTTCTCCAGCTTTTGGTATCTATTGTTTATCTTACTGTTATGCTGTCAAAATGACAATGGACATTTTGCTGTTGCTTCGAGGATGCTACCTCCTAGCCCTTTCCCAATTTCGTGTTTGAAATACAACACCTAGTTGGAATATTTCTGCTTCTCAACATCAGACTAGCAGATTGAGCATCAAAATTGAAGAATTTTTGGAGTTATTTCACAGTTTTGGTTTCCTGGTTTATCTACAGCTGAAGCTGATTTTTGTTCATATCTTTTGGAGTGATTTTATTTCTGTTCTGGGTACTTTGGAAAATCAATTGTTGGTACAAGGCGCCACCTTCCACAAAGAATTGGAATTTAATTCCAAGTATTTATTTTTATCTTGAAAAATCGATTTTCTAAGGAGGTCGTACCATTTAGAAGAGATTGGGATTCGTGCTAATTAATCTAGAGTCTTTGGTGATTGTTTCTGGATTGCATCTTGGGCGCCAAACCTCTAGGAAGCATTTGCAACTGATATCTCATCATTCGGAGGTAAATTGATCAACTTATGAGCATTTCATGAATTCACAGTTTGTTGGTTGAATTTCCAGAATTCTGATTTTTATATCAGATTGTTACAGTTTCCAGTTTTTGGTCTTATACTTCAGTATTTGAGTGTTATATCATTGTAAAAGTTCATACTTCATGTGTAAGGTTCATTTCCTATCATTGTAATTTGTAATCTGCAGAGTATAATTTGTAAAGGTTGAGATTAAGCATTACTAATCCAACCAATTTTCCAGTTCTGCAATTACTTGTTGTTTTGTCATTAAATTACCCCCTGGAAGGTTTACCGCCAGTGTGGAGAATCTGTTTTGTAACTCTCTTATACCCACTTTCATAGTGGAGAATCCCCACAGCTCTGTGGATGCCTGCCGCAGCGGATGAATTGTTCTTAATTGTAATTTTTCCCCCCACTGTTTGGTGGTAGTGTGGAAATGTTCTTCATGGCTGGTTATCCGCCTATCAGTTTCTAATTTCAAATTTCAACACTCCGTCATATGTTAGCACCTCGCCCTCAGTGGGATCTTGAGTGCACATTCTTGACGTTGAGTAATTTTCATTTCAAGTTCAGTTTTCAGTTTGATGCTAACGCTAATCCAGTTAACTATTGCTGGTTATGTTGTGTAATTTCATCAAAAAAATTGGTTAGCATATTTCAGTGGTATCAGAGCAGAAGACCCTGCCATCCTGTGGCAATTTGTAGTTGGTTCTCTGATGAGTGAAAGAGATACTAGGCCATACACCAGAAGTCAGGCTAGAAATCAGCATCAGTTTCCGCCCGTTCCAGAAGCAGAGACCTTCTCAGGAGTTCTAAGAGATCTTGGTAAAACAGTGGAAGGTTCAGATAATTCAGTGGAAGTGGTTGAACAGACAGTTGTAATAATGTCAGACACTGTAAGGAGAGATAATGAAGAGAGGGACAGAGTTGAGAAGAAGTTTGATGGGATGATAGATATGATGTCCCGATTATTGTCCAAGTTGGACCAGCAAGCAGCTCAGAATATCATTCAGCCCCAAAATAACTCAACTGGAGAAAGCAGTGGAGTTAATGGAAATAACAATAGTGGCAGTCCTGAGGTGAATACAAGAGACAGAATTGTGGGTCAGCATGCTGCAATTCCTAGTGGGTCATCCTCTAGACCCCTTTTTCCCGTCTTCACACCGAGGGAAGAGCAGCAACCAGTTGAAGCTGCTCCAAACTTTGCTGATGATGCTCGTCAAGCTTACATGGAGTACGTTTCTTTACCTCTTGATTTGAGAGGTACTTGGACCTTTGACCAATTCATGAATCAAAAGAGCCGAAGAAATGGAGGAAGGACTGAACAACGTCCTATGGCACCTAGAAATGACTTCTACCAAGCATTGGGAAAGATTACTATGGAACATTTTGATGGTAGTAATAAGTGTACAGCCAGATCGTGGGTACAGAAGTTAGATAACTACCTCTCTCTCAGACCCATGCCGGAAGAAGATGCTATCAAATTTGCTACTTTGCATTTAGATGGGATAGCTCATGAATGGTGGACTCATGGTTTGGTCACTCTTGGCCATAACCTCGTTCGCACATATGGAGAGTTTACCAATAAGTTGATTGAAAGATTTGATACCAAAGATCCAGAATTGAGATTTAGAGAATTGGCACAATTGAAACAGCAAGGATCTTTAGAAAACTATGTGGCTGATTTTCAGAGGTTGTCAGTAATGGTGCCTAACATTACTGAAAGAAGACTTGTGGTTCTTTTTGCTAAAGGTTTAAAGGAGCCTTTGAAGGGTTGGGTCAAAGCATTTGATCCACCAACATTAGATGAAGCTATCAAGAAAGCTAGGAGCATGGAGTTAGCAGCCCCAAGGCCTAAGTTTCACTCAAAACAATTCAGCCATAAGAAAGATAAAAAGCCTTCTTCCAATCTGCCCAAGAAGTTTCCACCAAGGTTGTCAGAAGAGCTTAAAGAGCAGCTTGGAAAAGATGGAGTTTGTTACACTTGCCGTGATCCTTGGGTTAAGGGTCACCGTTGCTATGGAAGAGGCAAAGCAAATCAAATGGAGGGCTATTCTGATTATGGATCAGAATCTGATTCGTCTGATCAGGCATACGAATCAGCAAGTGGTGAAGGTGAAAAAGATCTAGAAGACAAGTCCGAAGAGATGGGAGATGGTAGTGCTTTTGCACAACTATCAAGTTTTCAAAAAAATGAGTCCTTTCGAGTTCATGGAGTTGTGAATTCACAAAGGATAGTTGCTCTAATTGATACCGGAGCAACTCACAATTTTATTGATGAAGGATTAGTTGCTAGAAAAGGTTTGAAGACTGAGGAATTTGATGGATTTAAGGTAATGGTTGCTGATGGTTTTACTATGTCTTGCACAAGGAAGATTCCTAACCTCTCTATGCAATTAGGGAATCATGAAATTAAAGATGATTTTTATGTGGTGGGAATAGGAGACACTGATGTTGTGTTGGGCATACAATGGCTGCGATCTCTTGGTGAGATTACATTGAATTTGCAAACTATGGAGCTGAAATTTCAGTCTAATGGAAGAAAGGTTGTTCTAAGAGGGATGTCAAATGGAGGCCCTCGAATTGTGTCCTTGAAAAGAATGGAAAGGCTGATCCATCACGATCAGGTTGAATGGGCTGCTGAATGTATGGTTCTACCAGCTGATCCGGTAGAGGAAAAAAGGCAATATCACCCTGATATTCAAGCCTTACTTTCAAAGAAGAGCAAAGTCTTTGGAAGCCTACCTCCTGGAAGACCTCCTGAAAGAGGTTCTGAGCATGTGATTGAGTTAGAAGAAGGAGCAAAACCTGTCATGACTACACCTTACCGCTATCCAAAGAGGCAGAAAGATGAAATTGAAAAAGCCATCAAGGAGTTGTTGGAAAGTGGTTTCATTAGACCAAGCAAGAGTCCTTTTGCTTCTGCAGTGGTGCTGGTCAAAAAGAAAGATGGTACAATGCGTATGTGTGTTGACTACCGCGCATTAAATCAGAAAACCATCAAGAATAGATATCCAATCCCTAGGATTGATGAGCTTATTGATGAGCTCCATGGGGCCATGTTCTTCTCAAAGATTGATCTTCGTTCAGGCTATCACCAAATCAGAATGAGGGAGGCGGATATAGAGAAGACAGCGTTTAGATGCCATTTTGGGCATTTTGAATTTCTTGTCATGCCTTTTGGTTTGACAAATGCTCCAGCCACATTTCAATCTTGTATGAACAAGATTTTTAGACAGCAGTTGAGGAAGTTTGTGCTCGTCTTCTTCGACGATATTCTCATATTCAGTAAGTCATGGGAAGAGCACCTTAAGCATTTGGAAGAAGTGCTTAGTATTTTAGAGGCGGAATGTTTGTTCGCCAAAGAATCAAAGTGTGAGTTCGGGTTGACAGAACTTTTATATCTTGGCCACATTATCAGTTCAAAGGGTGTGAAAGTGGATCCAGAAAAGATAAGGGCCATTCTTGATTGGCCAACTCCAAAGAATATTTCTCATTTGAGAGGGTTTTTAGGGTTATGTGGATTTTATAGAAGATTTGTGAAAGGATATTCACATCAAGCAGCACCTCTCACAGATCTTACAAAGAAAGGAGCTTTCCTTTGGACTAAGCAAGCACAAGAGGTTTTTGATAAGTTTAAACAAATCATGAGTTCGTGTCCAGTGTTGGCACTTCCGGATTTTTCAAAACCTTTTGAATTACAATGTGATGCTTCAGGTGAAGGTGTTGGAGCTGTTCTAATGCAAGACAAACACCCTATTGTCTTCGAGAGCCGAAGTTGAGAGGGGCAGAAAAAACTTACTCTATTTATGACAAAGAGATGCTTGCCATCATGCATGCTTTGTCTAAATTCCGTCAATACTTGGTGGGAAGTAAATTTGTTGTTAAGACTGACCACAACAGTCTTAAACATTTTATGCGCCAAAGGGATTTGAATGAAAGGCAGCAAAAGTGGGTTAGTAAGCTCCAAACATATGACTTTGACATTGAATTTGTCAAAGGGAAAAATAATATAGTGGCTGATGCTCTTTCGAGAAGGCCTCATTTGCAATCACTTTGTGAGTTATCAGCAGATTGGAAGGAGTTAATTGCTGCTGATTATGTTAAAAATCAGTTTGCAACCAGCTTGCTAGAAGGTCATTTGATTGATGAAAGGTATAAGTTGGTTGATGGTATAATCTACTATAAAGATAGAATCTTTTTAGTGCAAGAATCTAAGCTTAAAAAGAAGATTCTACAATCTTTTCATGATGTTCCCCTTGCTGGTCATCAAGGGATTTTCAAGACTTATAAGCAGATTCGTGAAAGATTCACTTGGAAAGGGTTGAAAGAAGAAGTCTTGAACTACATTAGAGAGTGTCCGATTTGCCAAAGAAATAAAAATGAACACTCTTATCCAGCTGGTCTACTTCAGCCTCTGCCCATTCCGAATCAGAAATGGGAAAGTATTGCCATGGATTTTATCACGGGGTTGCCCAAGGTGCAAGGACGTGATTGTATTTTTGTTGTGGTTGATAGACTAACGGAATTTGCTCATTTCTTTGCTGTTACTACTTCATTTACAGCAGCTCAAGTGGCTGAGTTGTTTTTCAGAGAGGTCTTCCATTTGCATGGGTTGCCTAAAACTATTGTCAGTGATAGGGACAGCAAGTTCCTAAGTGTCTTTTGGCAAGAGATCTTCAGATTGAGTGGGACAATGCTTACTCCAAGCACTAGTTATCACCCACAAACAGATGGGCAATCAGAAATTGTGAACAAATGGTTAGAGGGCTACCTAAGAAACTATGTTTCAGGACAGCAAAGAGCTTGGATTAAATGGCTTCATTTAGGAGAGTATTGTTACAACTCTTCTTATCACATGTCAATTAAGATGTCACCTTTTATGGCTCTTTACGATTATGAAGCTACTAATTTTGTTGATTTAGTGTTTGATGATAGTAGAGCTCCGCAAGCTTTGGATATGTTACAACAAAGCCAGGACATCTTGAAATCTCTCAAGGAAAATCTACAACAAGCTCAAAATCAGCAGAAGTTATACGCTGATCAGCAGCGTGTTGAGAGGTCTTTCGAAGTTGGGGACATGGTCTATTTGAGGCTTCAGCCATATAGACAATCTTCTCTCAAGAAAAGTGGTGCAGAAAAGTTGAAGCCATGTTTTTATGGTCCTTTCAAAATCACCAAGAGGATTGGTGAAGTTGCTTATGAGTTGGAGCTTCCAGCTGAAAGCAAAGTACATAATGTCTTTCATGTGTCTCGCCTCAAGAAGGCAATTGAACACAACGTGGTGGCTACATCAGAATTACCTCCATTGGATGAGGAAGGTCAGTTAGTGTTGATTCCTGAAGAAATCCTTGATACTAGAGAACGTTCTTTGAGGAGAAGGACAATCAAAGAATATTTGGTTAAATGGAGGAATTTTCCTATTGAAGATGCCACGTGGGAAGGTGAACAGATTTTGTTGCATCCATCTTTTCAGTTGCTTGAGGACAAGCAATTTCGAGGAGGGCGGACTGTAATGTCCCCTTCTCATCAGTGATTAGCTTGCAATTCATCAGTCTATTCCGGAACCCGTAGACTGGAATGAGGTGAAATTAGGGTTTCTTGGCTTGGAGTTTGTGGCATTTCATGTTATTTACTATTTATAGTAAATACTAGTTTTTGGCAGTTGCAGTTGTCTATTCTCAGTCCTTCCCAGCTGGAGCAGTTGTTGTTATTCTGGCTTGGTCTTCAGAAACTTTATTTGGTGAAAAATATTTAATTAAAGGCATTATGTTTTAATTCACTGTTGACCCCCCCCTTGGCCTAAGGAGATAACTTAAGTTGTTTTTAAAATGGGGCCATGAAGGGTACGCCTTCATTATAAGATTATTTATTCTTTATTGAAATATTCATCAGCTTGAAATTGGACGCCACTTTTTGAAGAATTAATATTTTTGAAAGTTGAAAAAGAATTTCAAGAGGTGTCTGTTGGCGTTTCTCATGGAAGGTGAAGAGTTTCTCAGTTTTCTATAAAATGAAGTCTTTTCTCCAGCTTTTGGTATCTATTGTTTATCTTACTGTTATGCTGTCAAAATGACAATGGACATTTTGCTGTTGCTTCGAGGATGCTACCTCCTAGCCCTTTCCCAATTTCGTGTTTGAAATACAACACCTAGTTGGAATATTTCTGCTTCTCAACATCAGACTAGCAGATTGAGCATCAAAATTGAAGAATTTCTGGAGTTATTTCACAGTTTTGGTTTCCTGGTTTATCTACAGCTGAAGCTGATTTTTGTTCATATCTTTTGGAGTGATTTTATTTCTGTTCTGGGTACTTTGGCAAATCAATTGTTGGTACAAGGCGCCACCTTCCACAAAGAATTGGAATTTAATTCCAAGTATTTATTTTTATCTTGAAAAATCGATTTTCTAAGGAGGCCATACCATTTAGAAGAGCATTGGGATTCGTGCTAATTAATCTAGAGTCTTTGGTGATTGTTTCTGGATTGCATCTTGGGCGCCAAACCTCTAGGAAGCATTTGCAACTGATATCTCATCATTCGGAGGTAAATTGATCAACTTATGAGCATTTCATGAATTCACAGTTTGCTGGTTGAATTTCCAGAATTCTGATTTTTATATCAGATTGTTACAGTTTCCAGTTTTTGGTCTTATACTTTAGTATTTGAGTGTTATATCATTGTAAAATTTCATACTTCATGTGTAAGGTTCATTTCCTATCATTGTAATTTGTAATCTGCAGAGTATAATTTGTAAAGGTTGAGATTAAGCATTACTAATCCAACCAATTTTCCAGTTCTGCAATTGCTTATTGTTTTGTCATTAAATTACCCCCTGGAAGGTTTACCGACAGTGTGGAGAATCTGTTTTGTAACTCTCTTATACCCACTTTCATAGTGGAGAATCCCCACAGCTCTATGGATGTCCGCCGCAGCGGATGAATTGTTCTTAATTGTAATTTTTCCCCCCACTGTTTGGTGGTAGTGTGGAAATGTTCTTCATGGCTGGTTATCCGCCTATTAGTTTCTAATTTCAAATTTCAACACTCCGTCATATGTTAGCACCTCGCCCTCAGTGGGATCTTGAGTGCACATTCTTGACGTTGAGTAGTTTTCATTTCAAGTTCAGTTTTCAGTTTGATGCTAACGCTAATCCAGTTAACTATTGCTGGTTATGTTGTGTAATTTCATCAAAAAAATTGGTTAGCATATTTCAGCTTAAGATAGCCTTAAGTCAAATCAGCCCTAAGTAGTGTATGTGATAGATGACTCTCAGTCGTTTACTGAATTAAAACTCTTTCATCAAAGTAGTGTGAATGTTCGAGACTTGTTGATGTGTTTTTCGTGACCGCACCAACGCAGAATAAAGTCGCCAACGGCTTCCCTATCCTCTCTTGATCAAAGTATTCCGCATGCTAAGATTGCAAGAAAGTTCATGCGTTCAACTCCAAGGTTCTTTCAGTGCGAATAGGCTCAGTTTGGCTCGATGTGATTTGCTGGTATTTCAAGGGGACTTACGGAATTGTTCAGCAGCGGAGAAGGAATTAAAATGCTCGAAAGATTTGTCTATGAAGCGTGGGTTTCCTATTCTAATCAGAAAGTACTGAATTGAAATGAGGTAAGGTTAAGAAGATTCTAATCTACTCTAAGGTGTGGGATATGGAGCTCAACTTCAGCAAACTTCTAACCGGACTTCGCTTTGCCTCGCATCGGACAGCTTCCACGGAGTCGGTGCAATCTTCAAGGGAGATGACTAAAGATGTTCAAACCACCACTTGACATAAAGATACCATCACAACGACGCATACCATTATTCAAACTGTGATTGAAGTTAAGTACATGATATTCCAGTTGACCACACAAGGCGCATTCACCATCAGCAAATACACTAGTGGTATGGATAAGACGAAGTTGCTTAGATCAAACACCACATTCCACAATTAACATCTACTTGCATAGAATGAAAATTATACTACTTTGAGCTACCATTTGAATCCGAAGGACGAAGAAACCTTGCTAGCTACTCACAACAAAGACGAAATTCACCATCAATGAAAAACTCTTTTATTGAGAGAGTGTTCACAACAATTTCTTACAAAGTTTTCAAAGGGAAAACTTTCCCTCTTCTTCAAATTACACTATCAATCTATACTAAGCTACTTCTAAGTTGTCCCTCTACTCTAATTCTACTCTAATCTTCTCTACTGTCTACTGTCTCATGTCTACTGTCTCATGAAGATACAAATGAGGGGGACTCCCCCTTTTATAGTCGGCCAAGTCCAACGGACGGCTCAGATTACAATCGGCTAGATGGCCCAGATTGCGCCACCTCAGCCCTAAACAAGATTTGCCCTAAAAACCGCCACAAAGGAGAGTGGGGTAATAAATGAGGCAATTAATGGCCCCCACCTTCTAGAAGATTCCATCCTCGAAACGCGTTCACACTGCTCTTGATTTTCTTCTTGACTTTGTTCTTCAACCTTGCTCGAACTTCCGCTCTTTTCTCCATCTTGAGTCTTGAAAATGTTTCTTCAACACTTAGCCATTTTTTTGCAACTTTCTCTTCCTTCATGTGAAACTTATAACCTTATCTTCCTCCGAAGGTTGTAATATCATCGTGCTTCATTACTTGGCCTCCACGCTCATCCTGCAAAACAAGCAAGGAGAAGGGTATTAGAACACATCATAATATAATCTTAACTTACTTACCTGGTTTCACACTCGAACTCCCGAGGGTCCATCATCCTCGCTAGTCAACTTTATCCTTCTGCATGATGCCTGGCGCCCTTCACTTTGATATTTCATTCAACTCTGGCTTGAGAAGAAATTCCTTCATCAGGAATTTGATTAGAAATCATCTAGGCGATCACTTTCAAATTCACTCGCCGAGGCATTTTATCCTTAGAAAATTTTTTAGATTTCTCTTAGGAAATTCATCAACCTGGCGCCCATTAAAAATATCCATCCTGAAGGCCTCGGCAAAGTGTGGAAGACTTTAAAATCCATTCCTCCTCGCAGACGTCCAATACCCAGAAGAAAATTTTCTTTAGAACGCGTCGAATCCATGGGTACACAACGAACGGGTTCATTTAATTTTTGAATTTTTGAACCTTAGAAAACATGATTTTCATCAAATTTAATCCATTTCTTCAATCCTAGGCGCATTTTCTTTGCTCTGCTTTGACAATTTTTCATCATCCTTGCGAAATTGGAGTATTCTGACTCATTCCAGCCGACCTTACCCGTGCCTCCGAAGATTTCATCTCCTCCATCAAACTTGGGCGTATTTTCTTCTAGAGGTGGGATTTAGATATTTACTTAGAAAAATATTCATCACTTTGCATGGGCGCAAATGAGGTCTTCTATACCAAGTGCTAGCACTTGGCATTTTTCAAAGCTCGACAGGAAAGTCTAGGCGCATCAACAGGGTAGACCTTCAATTTGTCTCCCGACCTAGTAAATTTTATGCCTTTTTGATGCCTAGGGCGCATTTCAGGTGTCCAACTTCGAGCTTAAATGCCTTAGAAAATTTTAAGTTTTATTCTTTTAAGCTCCAGGCGCAAATGATGGGATCTTCCTTCAATTTAAGTTCCACACTTAAATTCTTTTCCAGCTCACCCCTCCAGTCAAAGGCGCATTTACCACCTTGTGTTTCCACTTCAAGTTCCAACACTTAGAAAATTTGCTAACCTTTTAATAGCCAGGCGCATACTCCATATCCAGCTTCCAATTTGTTCCTTGGGCGCATTTACTACCTGGAGCTTTCATTCTCTACGCCTTTTAATTTTCCCACCTTGATAGACAAGGGCGCATTCATCATGTTAATCTTTTAATTCCAACGCCTTGATGTATTCTCCAGTTTCCTTCAGGCGCAAATGGTGTGCTGAGGTTCCAGCTTTAGCACTTAGATGAGATCTGAAATCGTTTGAGAGAGGGGCACATATGAGGGTGGTTACTTTTAGTTTCATAACTTAAAATATTTCCATATTGACCTTCAGGCGCAAATGACAGGTCAAGCTTTCATTTTGACTTAGGCGCATTTGGCACATAGTGCTTTCAGTTTCATACTTAGAGAAATTTTCAAATCTCCAATATCCTCCTGGGCGCATTTTGCACATCAAACTTTCAATTTCACCACTGGGCGCATTTGATAGGGTCTCCATCCAGTTTCATGAGGGGGCGCATTTTAGGTATCTTGCTTCAAGTTTCAACACTTAGAAAAAAATTCCAAGTGTCCTTCTTAAGGCGCATTCTGGAGGTGCTTCTTCAAATCTTTCATACTTAGAAAATTTCTAAGCATCTCTTCAAAGCTAGGCGCATTTTAGCATGTGAGCTTCCACTTTTGACACTTAGAAGATTTCTTTGTCGATTTTCAACCTCTTGGGCGCATTTGGGCTTGTGAGCTTCAAATTTTAACACCTTAGGAAAATTCATTCTTTCTCTGGCCATCTCCATCTTGGGCGCATTTGGACCCATGGACGTTCATTTTCGACACTTGGAGATTTAGACAAATTCCTATCCTTAAAGCTCAAGGGCGCAAATAGCCTAGGGAGCATCAAGTTTCATTACTTTAGTCAAAATGCAAGTCTTGAACTTGAAGGGCGCAAATCACCTGTTGAGCATCAATTTTGAAGTGCTTTTTCAAAGTGGGGCGCATTTGAACCCTTCCTCTTCCAGTTTCATCCCTTAGAATATTTTCAGCCCATCTCCACAGGCTAGGCGCATTTCATAGGGTCAACTTTTATTGCCATCACTTGGGGCGCATTTGGCACATAGTGCTTTCAGTTTTAAGAGGGGCGCATTTTGATGGGTCAACTTCCACTTCCAACACCTTTACACACTTAGGCGCATTTGACTCTTGGAGGTTCCAATTTCGGATACTTAGAAACTTTCACCACCCATTCTCAAGCCAGGCGCACATCACATGTTTGACTTCTATGAAGTGGGGCGCATTTCAGAGGGTCAACGTTCAGTTTTAACACTTAGAAAAATTTTCCAAGTCTAAAAAGGGGGGGGGGCGCATTTAAGGTGATGAACATCCAATTTTGATCCCAGGCGCATTTGCAAGGGTTAACTTCTAGTTTGTGCCTTGGGCGCTTTTCTTCAACACTTCCCTATGGGCGCATTTGACAAGGTGTATTTCCATTTTACAACACTTAGAAAGTTTTCATCTGTATTTTGCCTTTTAAAGCAAGCTTTTGATGCTGGACTTGAAAATTTATCAATTTCAATGAATTTTATGCCATTTGTCCAATTTAGAGTGGCTTGATCGTGCTTGCCCTAATTTGCTATTTTTAGAAAGTTCTTCAAATTTTGTGCTTTGGATTGACTTTTGACTCCAGAAAGCCTGATTTCGCCTTGTTCTAGCTTCGGGATGTGATCGTGTTGTCGGGGCCTTGATATCTGCATGCACCTGCTACTTTTAGCAACTTACTAAAAATAGCAATCGCTCAAAATGTCTTCAAATTTTGCGTGCCGATTGCCTGAAGGGTATTGATCGTGACTGGATGCTGCTTCTGCATGGTTGTCGTGTTCTGCCCTTGATTTTAGGAAACCCTAATTTCTCTGCCCCTGCCTGCTAAAAATAGTAAGTGTCCGATTTTCCATACTCTGCAACTCCATTTGATCCGAATTGCGGCTATAGGGCCCTCTACCACTTGCTTGACTGGTACCTGCTGATGCTCATACCACCGCTATTTATAGCATGTTTCGAGGTGGCTTACTATTTATAGTAACTCCGCTGTTTCCTCGACTTCCAATCAAGCCCGCCGATTGACTTGAATTTGAATGAGGTGCTCTCACCACGCGGACCTTACCGGGTTGACACCGGGCGCATGCAACTAACTTTCTATTTAGCTCGCTTCGAATGACTTACTATAAATAGTAAGTACTCCGCTTGCCTTCAAATTTTACCGCCACTCTTGAAAGATGTCGACGCTATGGCTTACACCGCTTTCAAAAAAATTTGACATTTTACCCTTTTTGGGTCCTCAAGCCGAAACCCTAATTCATCTTTGCATGTATATCGAAACATTCTCGCTTGTTTTGTTTCGCCGCAGATTAGCATCAGCCTGTGATCAATCATTGGAACGCACGTCGGTTTCATTCGCTAAAAACAGTAGTGCCCTACCGAGTGATTTATCTCCGCTTACGTCACACCATCGCTAAGCTCTTGAAAAAACTCACAAGGAATCATCCGGCTGCAAAAAGAAACCCCTATTAATGCAAACCCTAAAATAGCCTCCCAAGGCTGAATTTCCAGTTGTCATCTCGCTTTTGCATGTTATGTCATAAGGTCTCGAAAACCCGTGAAGGAAATATCCACATGCAAAGAAAACTCGCCTAAGTCCTGAAATTTGTCCCGGAAGCCGAACCGCTAAAAATAGCAAGTTGCCCGTTGAAGCAAGGCACACGTAGCACCTTTGATGTGCTCGGACAGGTGACTGTCGGATTCACAAAAATGTCAAGGATTGCTCGTAATTGCACACTTACTAAAAATAGTAAGTACTCAGAATCTGATGAAATTTCAGCGAAAACCTGTTGGAAGTATACTGACATCAATGTTAATCTCAAATCTCAATTTATTCACCTCGTTTGTCTTCAAATTGGCTGAAAAGTTCAAAACCCTAATTTTCAGACTTGGCCAAAAGTTCACGTTAAGGTTCAACAGCGGGCCTGTCCCGAAAAGACAGACAGTAGAAAAGAGAGACAACGACAAAACGAACAAAAAGCAAAGCCAAAATTAGGGGGTCCCCATTTGCAATGGGGCGATGTGTGAAAAACGTCACAACAAGACTCCACTCTAGATTGTGTAACTCCACTCTAGTTTGTGTGACTACCAAGACTAACAATGTCAGTTCACCGTGATCCAGTATTACATGCTAGTTCAAGATTGCCGGATTGCACAAGTTCTAGTTATGTAGGACACAGCACTATGCTCAGTTGGTCGTCGTTATCGGTTACTCTACCAATCTCTTCGTCGAAGGGAAGGGCCATCTATCGAATGATAGATGTGTGGGGGACTGCATTATGAGTCTGTGGTTGGCGGAAAAGCGCCTGGGTGATGTTTCTCCTCCACGGCAGGCAATAGAAGAAGCAAGATTTGAAAGGGAAGATCCTGGACCGTCTTACAGCTATTTGTTATAAAGCTCATTGGAGCTATGTATGTAAGTGTATGTATTCTTGTATTGTTGTAACTTGTAAAGTTAATGTAATGAGATGGAATCTTTATTGTAAGTTGATATGGAAGCTTGTTCATATATTATCAATAAAAGAAAGAAAAGTTTTATTACAATGACTTGTTACTTGGTTTATTTACTCATATGGTGTAAATTTGGAATTTTTTACTGCACTGAAGGGTTGGCACGTTACACTAATGTCCTCAATGGAATATGCACTCAAGTTATATGCATGTAAAAATATTTTAGGGTCTAAGTCTACATTACATGTTTAGATCGTATTTTGAATCATCCTAGTGGATAATATGATATAGTCTCTAGTAAACTAATACGATTTTGTTGCATAATGGCTCTGAGTATTATCATTATTAAAAATGTGATGTGATGAGCCCCAAATTGGTACAATTTTTCTAAGCGATTCTTGTTCCTTCTTGCTCATATTTATGCCAAACTCCTCTCTTTTGCCAAGTATTGTTTGGAATAACTTAAATTACTTAGGTTTTTAAGTAAAATAATCAGAAATAGGTCTTTGCTGAATTCAATCTAGTCAATTCACTAACTACTCCTTGTTTGTCTACTTATGCAGTAATTCCCCAAGAAGGTTGTTGAAAACAAACCTAAAGTGATTATGAAGCTCTTGAAGCGGGTTTTGAAGAAATGGTATGAGGAAACAGGTCATAGAGATCATAGGTTGTTCCAAAACACTTTGGCAGCCACCTAAATGACTTCAACATCACTTGTAGCCACTTCAACGGCAACATAGAGTGATAGTTAGCGGCAAACACTGGTGATGACATGGACCTTTATGGACATTTAGCTATAGATTTTGATTGATCCAGCTCCAAGTCAAAATAGATCAAATATTTTGAGGGGGAAGATAAATCAAAATGGGGCATATCTTTTCATTACTAGCGAAGACATCTTGTTGTTATATTAAGTTTTATTCCCAATCTAATGGGGTTGATAAGATTGTTTTATACTATTATTGCCTAATACTTTTATTATAAACATAACCTCATAACTGTGTAAGACATACTAAAATGGTGATAAATGATAATAATATCATTCGAAATATTTGTTTTTATGTATTTCTTGTTCTTATTATTAAAATAATGTTTATTATTTATTTATTAATGCTCAATATTGTAAATTATTGTAATTTAGTGATAAGATCGTCTCTGATCTTATCTGGAGTTTCTTTTTAGAAACTTCCCGTTTTTTGTAAATCTTGTAAACTATTTATTGAGCGCATTGCTCATTGTTAATACATTGAATATTTTACCAATTACCTTTGTAATATGGTATCAAAGCTCAGGAAAACATTTTTTTTCGAAAAATTAATAATTTCTTTTTGAAATTATTTTGTTTAAATTTTTCGAAATAATTGATTTTTTTGAAAATTTTATAATTCTGAAAAATTTTCAATGGAAATTTTTGAAATTATTGGGTGCCTGAGTTTCAAAGATCTGTGATTGAAGATTTTCGGGTTCTGCAAATAAAATTGTGGGCTCGTTTTTTCTATTCGGCCACGTGTTTTAAAGCTTCTAGTTTGGGCGCAATCTCTTTGGGTTTTTCGGTGCATTCCTGAGAATCAACGACTTTATGGTGTTCTCCTTTCATTTTTGCTTCCGAGTCCTCTATATCTCCTGCGTCGTGCCCCGCAGATCATCGTGATTAAAGTCTGCGCAACTGGCTTTCTTCCCTCGTCGCAGTTTTTTTTTTGTGCCGTTTTTGGAGGACGGATATTTAATATTTGTTCAGGCTTGTTTTGTCTCCATCCGCGTGCATTTTTCATGCCCTTGTCTCTGCACAACGGATTACATGTTCTGAACACATAACCTCCTTACTGCGCGATGGGAGCTTGTGTTTTCTCCTCTCTGTTCTTCACGTGACGAAAACGCGTTTTTGAAAACTCCTTTAGGCGTGTTTTCATCTAGTATTGAACACGATTTATGGAGGATTTTGTCTGCATTTTTTATCATCTCGTTTGCCCGCGTGTTGTCCTAAAGTTGGACGAATCTTTTGACGGATTTCAGAAATTTTTCTGTGTTTTCATGGCGGCTAGGGCTTTCTGGAAGCTCGACTAGGGTTTTGAACCTTCAAATCAAGTCGAAAAAAATTTCTGATTGCAGATTCTTGGTGGGTTTTTCGAGAGCTCAACTGGGTTGGTCTCCGAATTTTCTGGGTCGATTTTTGTACCTCGAATTTTGTGCCATTCGTACATTGTACTTTCTACAAATTGTACCTGAATTTGGCTTTGTTTCTGCATTGGAATTTGTGCCTCGAGTTTCATGCATCAACCTCTTCGTGCTTGGTTTTGGTGCAGCGCCGAGTCGGATTGATGTAACAAAATAATATAATCTTTGGAGAGGCGATCCGAGAATTCAATGGCAAAGTACAACACACAGGCGGTAGCAGAGGATTGTCGTGCTTTCGTTTGCGGCTTATGAGCAAAAGCAAAGAGGGTCTGCAGCGAAGCGAAGATGTCGCCGAGCACGGCGAAGAATGCTATGCACCATAGCCAAAAGTCGATGGAAACCATATCAAAATCCCCTACTTGAGCCGCGCGTTCACGGTGCCTCGCATCGGCTCTCACATAGGCGTGACTAGTTCCACCGAACTTTTCCCCTTACAGGCTGGAGTGATTTTTTGGAAATTTTGGGTTTGAGGCATTTGGGGTTCAGTAGGGAGGGATGTCTGTTCTCAGGTGTACATTGTATTGCGTGTCGAGCTCAATCTTCTCTGGAAATTCGAACGTTAGGATAATGGGCATTCTCCTAGATGGATGTGGTGTTATTTCTATACAAATGTTAAATTTAGATGGCGAAGACTGCTAGCGGTGGTCGTTTAGGATAGAGGATCATAGCACTCCTGAACTTAAGACCTTAGTGATTCTGAGTTATATGGCGGCGAACGATGGTATCACCCGGTCTTTGGCACAGCCCGATACGAAGCACCCGAGCGTGCACTATCTCCATAAAACTGCTCAGGAGGACGCCAGGCCGGAGAACTGAACGGCGTAGGGCGTGGGCAACAGGCAGAAGCGACGCCAACGCTGGGATGGGCATTTAAAATTACTTCAATTAGTTCATGCTGATATTTGTGGGCCTATGTCTACTTCTTCTGTAACTGGTTGCAATTACTTTCTACTCTTTGTTGATGATTATAGTAGGAAAATGTGGGTGTACTTTCTTAAGCAGAAATCAGAAGTTTAAGGCCTTGGTAGAAAAAGAGACCAGTTCTTGTATCATAACTCTTAGGTCAAATAATGGGGGGGAATTATGTTCTAGTGCATTCTCCAACTTCTGTGATACCCATGGGATAAAACGTCAGTTGACAACACCCTACACTACTCAGCAAAACGGTGTTGTAGAGCGGCGCAATCGTACGATTGTTGAGATGGCACACTCCATGTTGCAACATAGGAGTGTTCCTACCAAGTTTTGGGCAGAAGCAGTCAATACTTCAGTCTATCTCCTTAATCAGTCACCCACTCATGCCATTAAGGGGAAGACTCCTGAGGAAGTCTAGACTGGTCGCAAACCCAGGATCAGTCATTTGAAGGTTTTCGGCTCTCTTGCATATGTTTGGATTCCAGAGGCCGAAACAAAAACGATTCAAAGACTCATGTTCCACGAGAATACGATGACAACCACAAAACATACCGGCTATTGATATAGGCAACGATCATCTTATCTTGATTAGGGGATGTTGTTTTGATGGCGAGGGCCATTTCACGTTTCCTCACCTGTTCAGCATTCAAAGGATCAGCCCCTGCCGACTCCTGATGTGGGCGTCCGACTTCCGTTAGGTTCACCTGATGGGAGGGATGACGAAGACCTAGTCTTTGATGATGCTCAACCTGAGTTTCCTCTAGATGATAGTGAAAATCCCCCTAGTGAACCTGTTCTAGATCCATCTCCTCCTGTTACATCTGATGTTGGCACTTCTACTCTCCGGCTGAAATGGTGGGCTAAGACTATCAGTGATCTTCGTGCTGATGAGCTCATTGAGGGTAGATCCTCCAGAAACAAGAGCAAACAGCAGTCTATAGTGAATTTTGCTCTCATGGCCAACATCCACAGTGTTTATGAGCCTTAGACATATTCAGAGGCAAAAGGAATTCCTAAGTGGGAAAAGGAGATGGAATCTGAATACCAGAGTCTTCAGAAGAATCACACTTGGGTCCTTTCTGATCTTCCTCCAAGGAAAAAGCCCATTAGCTGCAAATGGGTGTACAAGGTGAAGTACAAAGCTGACGGAACCCTTGACAAGTACAAAGCTCGTCTGGTTGCACGGGGGTTCTCACAGAAAGAAGGCATTGACTACGAGGAGACCTTTGCTCCTACAGCCAAAATGAGTACCATACAGCTCGTCCTTGCCTTAGCAACTCAATTTGGTTGGAAGGTCCATCAGATGGATGTGAAGAGTGCTTTCCTCAACGGTGAATTGAAGGAAGAAGTGTATATGACATAGCCTCCAGGTTTCAAAGTTGTTGGTCAAGAACAAAAGGTGTGCAGATTGGTCAAAGCACTCTACGGCCTGAAGCAGGCTCCTCGGGCTTGGTACATAAAAATTGATAAGTACCTCACAAATCATGGCTTTCAGAGGAGTCCATCTGACTCAAACTTGTATGTCAAGAATACTGGTAATGAGATCCCAATTGTTGTTGTCTATGTGGATGACTTGATCATTACTAGCAGTTCGGCACATTTGATCGCTGAGATCAAACAGGATTTGTGCACAACTTTTGACATGACAGACTTGGGCCTCCTGCATTATTGTTTAGGTGTTGAGGTTTGGCAAACAGAGAGCAGCATTTTCATCTCCCAGTCCAAGTATGCTCGAAGTCTTCTGGATAGAGTTTGGAAATGCAAGATTTTCAAACCTGCCTCCACACCGCCGGAAAAAGGAGTTTAAAGATTGTCAGCTAAATCCCGATTCACTGTATTTGGAAATGAAAGCGTATTCGGAAACAACTAGTGAGCCTCATCTATACCCACTAGACGGGGCAGGTGACATACCGAGACTGTCATAACCCAAAGGCGATCGTTGGGTAGCGGCGGCGTGTGCTGCGTTATGTGAGGGCAGTAATTTTGGACTCTTTGTATGCACTCCGAGTCCGCGATCCTACACTTCCAATGGGTTCCGCAGTTAGGTTGGGAGGTTCGGTTGATGGCGGAAATCAACATTTAGGTATATGTTGATTTAGGATCGATGCGATCCATGGACTACAATGAAGCAGCGAAGCGATAGCTCTCCTCGAAAAGCCGAAGCGAAATGCTCGAGGCATTAAAAAGAAGAACATGTGGCGGGTTTGAAGCCCCAGCCAGGATAGCTACAGGTGCAGTTCTCCAAGCGAGTCCGACTTTCCGCATTCCTATGACCAGGAGTTCTTCAAGCACCAGAAATCTGGTCTTCCATGAGAGAACCAAGCATGTGGAAACTCATTGTCATTTCATTCGGAAGCTAGTTGAAGACGGATCAGTTCAGTTGCTGTATGTTCCGACAGAGGACCAGACAGCAGACATTCTCACCAAGTCACTCAGTCCAGATAAGTTTGTAAAATTTAGGGGGCATCTTGGTGTAGTTGATAGATTGAGCATTAAGGGAGGGTATTAAAATAATGTTTATTATTTATTTATTAATGCTCAATATTGTAAATTATTGTAATTTAGTGATAAGATCGTCTCTGATCTTATCTGGAGTTTCTTTTTAGAAACTTCCCATTTTTTGTAAATCTTGTAAACTATTTATTGAGCACATTGCTCATTGTTAATACATCGAATATTTTACCAATTACCTGTGTAATACTTATTCATTATCATTGAATATCGTTGGTGAATTGTGTTTGGGTGATTGAGTGTAGCAACTAAGGAACACCACAATCTCTTGAAGAAAAAGGGCCCACTCAATGGCCAAGCCAACTCCTCAAGTTCATCTTTATTTGTTTTTATTTCATGTTTATTTTTATTATGCATTGTAGTTTGCTTACACTTTTGAATATTAGTCATATTTATGTGGAATTGTTGGATTGCTTCAAATCTATGTTAAACCAATTTTCTGAGTTGGGGATGACAAGGAATGGGGGGAAAGCATTTCCAAGATAGATTTTTTGGGAGGCTATTTTTTAGGGGACAGCTACTAAAAAATAGGAATATTTTTAAAATATAATGAAATTCAATTAATCATATGATAACATTGATAAGGCATTCATCATATGTAACATTATAGAACCTTAATAGATAACATTGAACTTGAATTGAGATATCACATAAGAGTTGACAAATAAATTAAGAAAATTTAGTTACTTTCATTACCAATGTGCATATATGTTGTATAAAAATACAACAAAATGCCCAAAGGCTACAAATTTCAACTATAAAATGACAAAAATATTAAAAATATGTTGTTGTCCCTAATCAACATCTGCTAACACTGCATCAAAATCAGAGTCAAGTCTAAGTCACTACCACTATGAGGGGATGCCTCATCTGATGGAACCCCAATCAATCACTCCTACGCCTCCTCCTCATCAACCTATTCAACATCTTTGGGATCAACATCCCATCATGCAGATAGAGTCTAACAATACTCAAGAGTATGTCGATCTTAAGACCACAAGACACTATACACAACTATTGACTTCTCTATTTGTCAAGAGGTAATCCTATTGACTAAATGAAGCTATATGTGGACCAATTCCTCTCTACAGCAAAGGAATTGTAAACCTGTGAAAAGAGGCAAGTGGCAAATATCCTCAACTCTATTGCAATATTTCCATGCCACATCCACCATCCAATAGAGTTAGTTTGAGCTAGCGTAGCTCTATTTGTCCTCACCTCTAATGTGTTGAATATTGAACCATAGAGATTGACAAAGGCTAGCCATTGGGTGCAAAGTAAAGTAGACTCCTCATTAATATACATTTTTCAAAGGGCCTTCATGAGCCCTTCTTTCACCTCTTTATCATGAGATGAAGGCACTCTCCTAGGCCTAACTATATATCATTTGCAATTTAGAGCATAGGCTTCCATATGAAGCAAGGTGTTCATAGTGTTCCACCACCATGTCACAATGAACCTAATATGCTCCTCAAAAAATCTCAAGATAAGATCGCTGCTATAAATGGTTTGCTTCATCTACCCAAGCATGCTAGCAAATGTCTCATAAATGTCTCCAACACTAGGTGAGTCTATATCGACATATGTTATGACTTACACAATAGGTGAGGTGAAAGAGAAAACATATCTACAAACAACTTATTAAAAATAGAATTGCAAAAAAATTAAAACTCAAATAACAAAAAGTGAATGCTACAAAGAATGAAAATAATTTACAAGTTAGAAACATTAATAAATTAATATTTTAAACATTTTATAATAAAATCAGCAATATTTTACCTCACTATGGAGTCATGGATCACCAATCATCATCAAGGATCATTTGTTTTACACCTTTTCCTCCAGCCATGCTTACCTCCAGTCATTTACACCACTCTAAATTAACAATCATTAATTGTAGAGGCTTTTGCACCTCAAGCATCCTCTCTACCATGTCTAGTATCCATGAGCTTGAGGATCTCCTTCCTCAAGAAAGTCTTGATTCTTGAACAAAGAAAATGAGGTGTGATGGTTGCAAATGAATATTGTATGTCTCTAGCTTTTTCCACCACTACTTTCACCCAAACTATCTCCCAATGTATTTTAATGCATCATTATTCAATACATAAATCTAACATGGGGTCAAAAAAATGTGCTTATAAGCACCCTCCACTATCAAGCCGGCTAACTTACATACATGGGTTAAATCAGTCACCATTTGTACAACATTAGAGGGCATAACCCCTTCTATGACAGCCTTCAAAATCTAAAATTGAAAGTATGCATCCTTCATCTTCCCTAAACAATCAATAGCTCTAAGAAAATAAGATTTGGCTAAACATGTGACAATAATGATGAAGTGACAATGTCTAATATCAATCCACCCATCCATGATTATAGAGAAGCATCTCTTATTCAAGTTTGCTACATTTCCTCCACCACCACACTCATCTTAGAATATTCTCTATCAACAAGGGTAGTGTGTAGTTTATGTTCTCCAAAGGGGACAAATGAGGAACAAACAACTATTGCATCTTTGAGTTTGAAGGAGAATGTACCACATAAAATGTTATGGCATGAGCAAAGAATAATTTAGCAATAAAAGACTTGATCGACCACCTCTCATGATTGCATATTAAACATCCCTACAACACTAATAGCCATTTCCTTTCCCTTGGTAGAACCCTCCCCCCTTTGAATCCCAACATCTATGGTTTGGGTAGACAATAACATATTGGGTTGTGTAGTCTCTATTAGCACTACCTTATTTCTTGCTTCCCCCTCCATGTGCAACCTAGCCACCTCGGCCTTCTTAAGAAGGGTTATTTTTCACTACTTTTACCCCTAATCCACTAATGCACAAAAGACAAGAATAAAACCTTTTATAGCTTCCCCTATAGTCTCTGTTGCACATATGAGATAACCATACTCTACTCCCCCCTAAAATAAATTTTGTCTCTGCTTATGGCTCTTGAAAATTGTAAAAGAGTGTTTTTGTATTAATGGGTCTTTTGCATAGGTTTTGAGGAGTTTAGAAAGGCATTCAAATGGGTTACTTGAACTCGTAGTCCCTACAACATTCCCACTTCTAGAAGAACTTTCTATGGCTTCTTTGTTGAATTTGAACCTCTTCACCCTCACTACCCTCACTACTACTCATTGTTTTCTTGTTGAAAATTCAAACCACAACTTCAACTGCAAGCATAGAACAAAAAACCCTCCCTAATTCTTTGGAACTCTCAACAAAAAATGTAAAAGGAATTTGAGCAAATGGACAATGAATTGTAAACTTACCTCAAATACTGTAGAGTTTGTCATGTCCCCGAAATCGTGATATGGAAGATAACAAAAATAATAATAATAATAAATATTAACCATTCAATATAATTATAATTGTCAAAGACAACATTATAATTATAATTAGTATATAATAAATATTAAAGCATAATATTTTAATAGTCTTAAATATAAAACTACAAATATTAAGTGGTCATTGTGATATTTTAATATGAAATATTAAAGGGGAACATTACAATTATTCTCCAAAGATTAAAATGTTAAAAGGAGAATTAATTCCGCTATCTTCCGCCAGCATAAGAATTGAACTAGATCCAACGCTAAGCATTCGAGGACCATTGAAAATATAATCTTTTTTTCACATCACTCTCGAACTCAATAATGTTTGGTTTCAAGATCTCCGTTTGCATTACAGGGACTAAGGAGTACCTCAAAAAGATTGACAATTTACCAAACACCTGAGAGGTTCGTTGGTTCCCACGCTACCTTCAGAATATAGATTAAGTTGTTATCAATCAAACAAGTCAGCTTCAAGAGACTCCACGGTAACATCAGTAGATACGGCTCCCTTATAATATTGGACAAAGATTGACGGCTTTAAGCAAGATATGCGGTTCCTCCATCCCGCGATTAGCCTTTTTCTTCCAAGATGCAGCCCCTAGCATTCAACATAAAGATGATCAACCATGGACAAAGAATATTAAATAGTCGGTCAAAGATTCATGTTATTAATAATATATCTTGATGGTGTTGGCCCTCACAAAGGAAATTTAAGAGTGTCGGGTGTTGCTTGTTATCCTGCCGCTACTCATAGCAGAGCCAAGGAGAAGATTAATGTGGTGACTCAGGGTAACCTTGTGACATGAATCCAATTATCTTATGACGGCGATAGTGGTAATGGTGGCTTGAGTAATCAAGTCAATCCTTGTAACTGAATAAAACAAGATAGACTAACAAATGTTTCAATGGCTTTGGTATTCCTTATTCTAGCTCGATATCACCCAATACATTGGCATTAGAATAAGGCAAGTCCCTGTCATTCGTGGTGAATACTGATAGAGGCTGTGTTAGTATGAAAAGCAACGATTATACTTCACAAATAATAATTAAGCCTAAACTAAAAGTCATGACCGTCTAAGTGGCCATCTCTATCCAAAGAAGTGTGTCTCTTTTGGGATTAAAACAAGAATATAAAAAGGTAATGAGAATCAACCAATCATTCCCAGAGAATATACATAGTAGAGCCAGCGAATCAGGTGCGTTTGCTCACTTAGTTTTAATATTTAGTTCCTGAATCTGACGTAATAATTGCTGCATAAATCTCAGTTCGAATCCTCAGTCGATCTATGTATCATTCAATACGACGTCTAGTCTTGATTCATTAAATTATATAGTTGCTACTGATATGATCGAAATCTGGAACAAATTTTGAGCACTGATATTTGACCCAATGTTGGGACGAGTTGTGTAGTCCATTAATGGCTATAGATCACTATGTTTATTTATTATAGAACTGGTTCTGTTATTAATTGATCTGCACTCATGTTTGATTGATGTCTGGGCTGTATAAATGGAAATTACAATGAACCAATGCTGGCACTGTAGATTGTATTGAACTGCATCATGGATCAGGGTACTTAATTACTATATAGTCGTAACGTTTAATTTATTTCTGCCCTCAAATATACTGTCACACTAGACTCAATAAATTGCATACTCATATTGAATACTTGCGTAGCATATTGTGTGTAAATAATAAATGTAGCACTGATAACTACATATCTTGTGACTTCATATCAACTGTCTAAACTGTGCCTGGTAGACCTGCCAGGAGAGAGGAACCATAGCTTAAGTGGTTTGTCTAAAAACCCCACTCAGGTTCCACCCCACAGGTCCAAAGCAAGGATTGGGCACTCTGCCCCACAAGCCCGAAGCAAGGGTTGGGTCATGGAGGAGTGGGGGTTCCACCTAGGCTTTCTGCCCCGCAAGCCCGAGACAAGGGTTGGGCAATAGGAGGTGGTAGACCTTAGGCCCCTTAAGGATTCCCCTCTCCTGATGGGCTGCACAACTTGTGTTTTTCAATCTGCAGTTATTATTATGTCTGACTTTAGATGCTAGATATTAAGGCTAACATATAGGATTGCAGAAATGTTTACACATGGTGATGCAGGTATTGCTTCAGAGTTGAGAGTAGAGTTTCAAACCCCTAACAGCCAGCAACTTTAGAGCCAATCAGGTAAGGGAACATTTCAAATTTGATGCTCTCATGCCTTCTTCCCATTATTCTCTTCTCACTACTATACTCTCTTCTTCAAAAATTGGAAACTGGCAAAATGAGTCTGTTTTTATCTTTAGTTGTTAGACGGGCTTCTTTAAGTTTAGGGTTAATTTAAAAGGGTGTGGGGGTCCTTGTGGGCCACCCCATCCCTTTTTTCCCAATCTTGTGTTTTTTTAAAAGTGCATTAAAAAATTGAGTTGTAGGGTCCTCTAGGACCCATCCTGTAGCGTTTCTTGCATAAAATTAGTCATACCCGAAACATTTCCGTATATCAGATATAGGGTGGGGATGTTTCCTACCCATCACCATGTTTGTGAAACATTCCCTATAGGGGATGAGTCAAAATATACAAAGGACATGTCCTCAAGGTACACTATTTTGAATGGTTTGTTCAGATTATTAGCAGTTTGAGAGTTACAAAGAAGATAACTTTAGGTTATTAAATTGCACTCATCTAGATTATTAAATTGCTCACAACATATATTTTCTATGACACTGTCATCAATCTAAATCCTCATGGCTTGACATTGATTTCATAGAAGTACAAGAAAATATCAATTCTTTGAGTTGGATTTCAATTGGTTTGAAAGTTAAATTCAACCTTGGGAACTTATACCCTATTCAAACTTGTTATTTTTGGTGTTGTTACTAAGGA
>VDFB02360866.1:0-24638 GCA_007258455.2 Sequoia sempervirens | reverse complement strand
GGGGGGTCTTTGATTGCGTGAATTTGGGGGGGTGTCTTGTGTGATTATGTCTCTCTCTCTATCTTGTTCTCTTTCATTTTTGTTTCTATGGGTTCTCCTAAGTTTCCTTTGTTAACTCCACATAATTATGCTTCTTAGAAAATTGATGCTTGGAGTAAGTTAATGGAAAAAGGATTAACTCATTGTATTGATGGAACTGTTGTTGCACCATCTGATCCTAAAGCTAATCCTATTTCTCATATGGATTGGATCACTAAAAATACCATGGCTCTTGGAACTTTGAGGAAATATGTATCAAAATATCTCATCTTTCAAATTGAAAAGTTTAAAACAATCAAAGAGGCTTGGGACAAGTTTGGTCAATTGTATGGCCAAGTTGATGAGACTAGAGGTTATCAGCTTGACAATGATCTCAAAATGTTAGATCCCAAGAATTTTGATACAATCCAATATTATGTCACTAAGGCAAATGAGCTAAGAGCACAACTTAAGGATTGTGGCATTGACAAAAAGGATGCATAGTTGGTTTACAATTTGTTGTGAAAGCTTCCATCAGAGTATGCAACATTTGTTTCTAGCTTCCAAACCCATCGCTTGACAGTGGGTAGTTCTTTCACTATTCCTTCATTTGATGCATTCACAAAAATGTTGATGTTAGAGCAAGCAAAGTTGATAAGCATGGGGATTCTCAAGTCTTCAAAGTCCAAAGCTTTGGTGGCTAATCAAGGGAATCAAGGGACTCAAGGAAAGGGTTCCAACAAGAAGCAAAAGCAGTCTAACCAAAGACACAACAAGCTAAAGCACAATCATCCTCTCCACAACAAGGGAATTCTTCATCTTCTCCCAAGAAGGACAGACCAACTTGTTCATATTGCAAGAGAGTTGGTCATGATGAGTATCATTGCCACACTAAGAAAATTGATGAGTTGACAAACATCATCAAGAAGAACAACATCAATTTTCCATCCACCTACAAGAAGAAGGATTCATATCCTTCCACTTCCTCACAATCAAAAGGAAAATGGAAAGCATATGTGGCTACTACAGGTTCTTCACAGCAATGGATACTTGACTCGGGTGCTACTCATCACATGGGTTCTACAAGGGAGCAATTTTCTTCTTTGGAGCCATCTAAGGTACCTCACATCTTCATAGGAGATTATACTCAAGTGGAAGTTGAAGGAAAAGGTTTGGTTGTCATGGATGATGGAATATTTGAGAATGTTCTCTATGTTCCTAACTTGAGCACCAATCTTCTTTCAATCTACCAAATCACTCACTTTGGAGATGGCAAGAAAGTTGAGTTTCTACCAGATTCAATTGTGGTCAAAGAACTTAAGGATGATTCCTTGGTTGCAGTGGGACAAGCCAATCACAACACACGACTTTATTCATTCTCCCACTTTGTGCCTAAGTCTCCTTCTATAGCCTTGCTCACTCATTCAAATTCAAAAAGTAAGCTATGGCATGAGCAGTTTGGACATCTTAATTACTGCTATCTTCAACAACTTAGCTCCAAGGATATGGTTACAGGACTTCCTCAAATCATCTTTTCTGAAGGTGTATGTTCATGTTGTTCCTTGGGTAAGCATCCAGAAGAGAATTTTGACAAAGGAAAGTCTTCGAGAGCTTTGGAAGTTTTTCAATTGGCTCACAGTGATGTAGCAGGTCCATTTCTAGTGCCATCATTTAGCAAGGCTTGCTATGTCCTTGCCTTCATTGATGACTACTCCTGCTTCACATGGGTCTATTTTCTTGTTCACAAGAATGAAGTGTTTGACATATTTCTAGCCTTCAAGGCTCATGTTGAGAAGCAATCAGGGAAGCAAGTCAAGATTCTCTACACAGACAATGGAAGGGAATATGTGAACAATAGACTTGAGGAATTTTGTACTCTTGAGGGGATTGATCTTCAGCATTCAGTTGCCTACACTCCATAGAAAAATGGTGTTGTTGAAAGGAAGAATAGGACCCTTAAGGAGATGGCTAGCTGCATGATTCATGCTCGTTCTCATGGTCCTCAATTTTGGGCAGAAGCTATTAGTTGTGCCACACACATCCAAAATTGGGTTCCCCATAAGGCTTTGAAGGGTATGATTCCTTTTGAGGCTTGGTGTGGTAGAAAACTAGTTGTGAGACACTTCAAATTTTTTGGTTGTCCAACTTGGGCATGCATACCTCCAGAGAATTGTAAGGCATTGGAACCTCAAAGTAGGCCTTACATCCTTTTTGGATAGCCTAAAGGTGTTAAGGCATATAGACTTTTGGATCCGGAGACACATGAACTATTCATTGAGAGGAGTGTTCACTTTGAGGAAAGCTCTCCTTGCTTGGCCTCTAATCCTCCTCTTCCTTCCTCCATAGTGGAAAGTGATGATAGTGACTCAAATGACGATTCTCCCTAAACTCTGACTCACAGGATCACACCTTCGCAAGGTCCACTTGTAGCTGAGGAGCCCCGTCCTTCATCTCCTACTAGACCTCGTTGGGCTTGATAGACTCTTGAGTTAGTAGGTTATCTTGTTGGGGATCCTTCAAATACTCGAAGGACTCGGTGACAACATCAAGATTTTCCACATGCTTTTATTGCTAGTGCTTCTGATCCATAGTCCTTCAAGGAAGCATTAGGAGTTCTAGAGTGGGATTCAACAATGGAGGAAGAGTATAGTTCCTTGATGAGGAACCACACATGGGATTTAGTTCCACTCCCTAAGGGGAGAAAGATGGTTCAATGTAAGTGGATCTATTGGACCAAGTATGTAGCAAATGGAAGTGTGGATAAATACAAGGCTCAGCTTGTGGCAAAAGGTTTCTCACAAGTTCTAGGTGTTGATTATACAAAGACCTTTGCACTTGTTACTAAGATGAACTCCATTCGCTTGACACTTGATATTGTTGCAGCTCATGGTTGGACTATACATTAAATGGATGTGAAGAGTGCATTTCTTCACAAGGATCTTCATGAGGAGATTTACATGGAGCAACCACAAGGATCCATACAAGATTCTTCTTTGGTTTGCAGGTTGAGGAATTCTATCTATGGCCTCAAACAAGTCCCTAGGGCTTGGTATGCCAAGATGGATTCCTTTCTTCTCTCAACAGAATTCACTAGGTGTCATTTAGATCTGAATGTCTACATCTTACGATAGGATGACTCTCATTTGCTACTTGTGCTCTATGTTGATGACTTGATCATTACAGGGAGTACCTCATCCATCATTGGCAGTGCCAAATCTACTTTGCAGGACATATTTTCTATGACTCACTTGGGCCTTTTGCTTTATTTTCTTGGGATTAAGATCACACATTCAACTTCTGGGATATCTCTCTCTTAGCCCAAGTATGCTCTTGATCTTCTAGCTCAGTTTCACATGGCTGATTGTAAGCCTGCTTTGACTCCCTTTCTTTCAGGAGTCAATCTTGAGGCTAAGTGTTCTACTCCACTTGTTGATGCCACTTTGTATCATAAGCTTGTTGGGAGTCTCATCTACTTGACTCACACACGCCCTGATATCTCCTTTGCAGTTGGCATGGTTTCACGCTTTATGCAGGAACCACATGAGCTTCATTGGAAAGTAGCCAAACACATCTTGCATTACATACATGGTACACATCATCATGGGATTCACTATGCAGCAGGTACAAGACTTACCTTGGTGGGATATACAGATTCTGATTGGGCTGGCGATCTTGATGATCATAAGTCCACTTCCGGCTACAACTTTCATCTTAGTTTAGGCCCCATTTTTTGGTAGAGTAAGAAGCAACATGCTATTGCTCTTTCTTCGACTGAGGCTGAGTATCGAGGGGCTTTTAATGTCGCTACTAAGGCTATTTGGCTTTAGAATATTCTCACTGAGTTTGGCTTCACTATTTCACGTCCTACAGTCATTCATTGTGACAATCAGAGTTCCATCTAGATCTCAAAAAATCTAGTTCACCATCAGACGACCAAACACATCGAGATTCATATGCACTACATCAAGGAGTTGATACAGGAGCAAGTCATTGATTTGCAGTATTGTCCTACAACACAACAGGTTGCAGATATCTTCACCAAGCCCTTCACTGAGAGTATATATCATCATTTGTGAGCTCTCTTGGGGGTGTATGATGTTTCATCTAAGGAGGTCTCTTGACTTCTTCATTCTCTCTTATGGGGGGCACTTTTTCCTCTTATAGGGGTTTTGTCCTTCTCATACATTTGAGAGCTTTTTTCTCTTTTTCATCTCTCTTTTGGGGGGGGAGTTTTTTCCCACGTTGTTTTCTCCTTTTCTCTTCTTTTATGAGAGATTGCATTGCATTTGTACATGGGTACCTAACATGGCCTAGTAGCCGAGACCCATCTTGCATTGTTTTCTTTTGTGTACATTCTCCCTAAGTTGGACTTAAGGGGGGTGTTGGTGTAATTAAAAGTGTTGTACCTTGTCCTAGGTCATAATTACACCTTAGTTAAGTTTACTTAGGGACCAAATAGGAGCTAGTTGGATCATTTCCACTTTTGGTGGACTTATCATGTTATTACTTTATTACATCCACCTTTTGTGGACATACCATGTGATTACCTCTCCACCTTTTGTGGGTGATCCACCATTTGTGGTGATTATCACATTATCACTTTTCCACTTTAGGTGGAGTGATATATTTTCATAGTTGTCTCATGTCATAAGATTACAACACTTGTCATAATATTATGCCCTTCTATGTACTCACCTTGGCTATATAACCAAGGGGTCTCCTATGTACTTTTGCTCATTCTATTTTTGCATCATTGGCAGAATACAGTTTATTTTTGTCATATTGTTTCTATCTCTCTTATGCTTGTGCTTTCTATTAGGCCTCTAGATCTTGGGTGGCTACCTTCATAGCCAATTTTTACATGATCATGTTTTACTAAGTTGCGAGTTCATATAAACTTGTTGGAAAAATGTGATGGAAAAACTAAATTAGCAAAGCTCACTCTCGCAAGATAGACTTACAATGTTTAGTGCATGGCCAACAATCTAGAAAAAGGTTTTTTCAAGTATCTAGAGTGTGAACTCATAAATGATAATATTGAAAATGTGGAAGAAAATAAATAGGAGGATTTTCTAGGGTAAAGAAATGGCTTATGAAGTTTTTTCATTAAAATAGAAAAAGTCCATTACAAAGGTAGTCAACAATGCTACTAGAAAACCAAAATTGAAAGATAACTCATTCATAACTTGGGATGGAGAGATGCACAAGAAGCGGCAAGGACTAGTCATCCCCCCATTCATGGGGATGCCCCGATTCATTTGGTAGATAAATCTAGAGCTTATGCATATGGGGTTCCACCAAGAGAAGGATGGCACAAAGTAAACTTTGATGAAGCATCACATGGAAATACAAGAAAATCCAATGCAAGATTTTTCATAAGAGATCATAATGGAGTGATTGTTGGCTTAATGGAAAAAAAACTACCTAAAGGAACAAATAACAAGATTAAATTACAAGCTGCACTATTTGGAGTTCACATTTGTAAAATTTTAAGACTTAAGAAAGTATACCTTGAAGAGAACTCACTCATAACCATAAATGCTTTGCAGAGAAAGGGAACACTGACTTGGAGACTAGACTACTTTATATCTCCAATTTGGGACTTGTTAAATGAATCTGAACACTTCAAAATCAAGCATGTGTTTCAGGAAGTGAATGATATGGTAGATAGGTTGGCTAATGTGTTGATTGACATGCGGGGTAATGATGTTTGTGTTGACATATTAAACTCATGGCAAGATTTCCTTCTAGATATGCAGCCTACATATATCACATGACAAATTAATAAATTCAATGATGGAGTGATAAGTTAGAAAAAAAAATTGTCTTTGGGGTGGGACTGAAGTATGTACAACAAGTGACAAGGCCAATAATTTCTCTCCCCTCCTCATTGATGTAGGAAGTGATTATATGTTTAGCCTTGTTCCTAGTTGGATGTATGGATACCACGGTTTATCTTAAGGCTAAAAGAAGGCAAATTGCCTACATAGGGAAAATAGTAGAGATGAGACTAAAGAAGGTTTTTAGGATTAAGGCTATAGTGGTATTATATGCCATCAAAATGCTTCTAGGTGATGCATTCATGTCTTCTTTGCATAGGCATCAAGTCAATACTGCCATCTCCTTTATGTTCCTATTGGTTTTATCGGATGTGGGGGAAGATAAGAATGTAATCTACTCTATGATTGTGGTAATTGTGACACCCCAATGTAGATGTGGCTTGCATAAAATTGTGGGTGATGTTATTTTGGGTCTAGGCTTCCATTTGGGCCATGGTAATGATCATGCATCAATCCAAGATACAATGGGCCTTGGGTTCCTTTTGTGATTAGGACAATTGGTGAAGATGATCATGCACAACTTGAAAAAATGTAAATTGGGGATTTGATTTGAATTACTCAAAGATATCACTAATGATTCTCTTGTTACAAAGGTTGATTAGTCATTCATGTTAGAGGCTTTAATCCTAGAGATGAAGGATATTGGGGATGAAGGTGATGGTGTGGATAGTGATCCCATGGCCCCCTCTCTGGTGGCGTTGATGCCTACTTTATAGTGTTGTACATAATGTATTGAATGGTAGATTAAGGTTTTTTGGTGTTGCATGGGGAAGGTTTAATGTAGTTAAGTTCTATTGCAATGTAAGTGTAAAGGGAATTCCAATATTTTATAATTATTATATCAACCATCAAAACAACCCTCGTATGGAGCAACCATCGTGAAAATATACCAATATTTTTATGATTTTTCTCTTTATGGGTATGGCTCCTCAAAGCCACTTTTATTGATAAAAAGAAATTAAAGTAAAATAAATAACTCTAAAAGTAATTATGATATTTAGTTTTTGAGTCAAACACATTATATTTAGGTAATATTCACAAGAGTGAAACATCGAGATTTATGGAGAGTTTACCTATCCCAATACTACTTTGACTCAAGTGCACTTAACCATGGAGTTTCTCACAAGATCAAACCAACTTAGTTTGCTACCTTATTTACTTTAGTTTTCAAGTATTGTGTCTAATGACCTATTTATTATAGAACATGAGGTATTATATTTATATCAAGATCCAATTGTATAATTTTTTAGTCAAACTCATTGACACATATTTCATAAATAAATAAATTAAGTAAATTAAAATTTATGTCTATATATTTTTAGGTAAATATATTTAAAATATTCTTATCTATTTATATATATTTATATAGAAAATCAACTTTTGATATATATAACTTATTTTTTGAAAAAAAAATTAAGACTAGAAAAACTAAAAGTAGATTATAAAAATTATAAACTAATATTTATGAAAGAGAATTGGTAGATAAATTAGGTTTAATCCCTTGCCTATTTTTTCAATTAATGTTTTTGGTGATATATTATCTTTTCTAGAATTGATAATATATAGAAAACTAATTTTATGATTACTCACTATTTTATTGTTTTTTTTTCGAAAATGATATATTCTAACATAAAATAATGGCATTTTAAGTGCTTGAAACAATTGAGCTTCTCTTTGTGTATTCTTATAAGATCTTGTAAATATTTTGTGTATCTTTATGATGAATAAACATCATCCTAAAAAGTGATTTTAATGAATTTGTACAAACATCTAAAGTTTTAAAACATAAAGAAATGGTATTCAAGTGCTTGAAACAATCAAGCTTCTCTTTATATCTTCTTATAAGAGTTTGTAAACATTTTGAACATCTTTTGTGTTAATAAACATCATCCCAAAAAAATGATTTTAATTTACACAAGTATCTAGAGCTTCAAATATATAAATAATGGTATTTCAAGTGCTTGAAACAATTGAGCTTCTCTTTATATGTTCTTATAAGAGTATGTAACTATTTTGTATGTCTTTTTATGTTGAATAAACATCATCCCAAAAAATTAATTTTGATGCATGTGCACAAGTATCTAGTGTTTCAACATTGAGGAGAAAGTCACTTCTATTAATCTTGTCTTACAACAACCCTTAGTCGGTAACTTGAAACCTACATATATTTAATACTTGAATTATTGTATTTAATTTTTTAATAAAATTTATCTTGTCATATTTGAGATAGTGAAATATTTTTTTTGAATAAAATTTAACTTATTTTGAATTAATTTTTTATTTTTATTGTTATAGTTTATATGTGGAAAGATGGAACACATTAAATGTTCAAGCAAAAAATAATGACCTATAAAGAATTGAAAATGTCAAATTTCAAGTAAAAAAACAAACAAGTGATTGGCTCAAACAACTAACTTTACACAATTGTATATAGATATTAGATAATTTATATAAATCTTTACTTTTTTTCAAAAAACTATTAAGTTATCGTATGTGCAAGTTTGTATATTAAATTATTATATTTATAGTTTATTTTTTATAAATTTAGACGAAGTTGAATAATATTTAATTGTTTCATATTTTTAAATATGTACGCATTATGATTTTTAAAATAGTAAATTGATTAAGATGTAAATTCATTTAAAATAAATGAAATGAATATAAAATCATTTTTAAAGACTTTATATATCTTTATATATATCAAATTTGACTTGCATTAACAAAGTTCAATTTTCATGAAAACAACAATAACAAATACCTCCTACTTGGCAATAACAAAGACTAAAATGTAGAAAATAATACTTGATGGATAATGTAGATAGTTAAATTTAGGCCCTAGCTCCAATAATTATAATGGTGTGGTATAATAATGGTTCCTATTTTAACTTATTTTTAGTAGCAATAATTGTTAAGGTTGTACTTAAATCGTGTATACAAAGTAATCATTTTCACATGTCACATCAAAGAAACAACCAATCACATGGTAACACATAAGAAAATTGATAAAGCATTCAGGTTCATGTACATGTTTTGGTCTATCCCTTTTTTAGGGTAGTTTTGGAAAACTTAATGAAGATATAGTTTTTGGACATCTACAAACACTATCTTTAAACTCTTAACTCATAGAGGTATGCTAATTATTTTGTAAAATTTTGATGTACCATTTAAGAGCTTGAGATGCACAAAGGTAGGGTACATGACTAGTATGTCCTCTCCCCTATGTAACACATTTTTGTTATTTAAAAATTAGCTATGTTTTCATGGGTGCATATTAATTTACATTTTTATTTATGTAAAAAAATCTTGAAGAATTATATTGTATTTTGTAATGGATAAATTTAAATTTCCAAAGAAATTGATTCAAAAGCTACAAATTTTTGGGTGTTTTAACAATTTTTCATAATAAAAAAAATTGAAGAAAATATTAAAGTGAAAAATTTAGAGATGTGTCATAAAAAAAAGGGAAATGCCACTTGTATTCTCACTTGTTATAATATATAACAAAAATGATTGTATTAATTCTCTCAAGGACTTGTAAAATGTTTACAATGACACTACATTTCTAAGAGCTGCTTATTGACACCAATTTCATAGACTGGTTTTTTTTGGCCCATTTCAACAATTTCTCATACACATTTGTTTTTGAAACTTTATGGTGATTTTGGAGCTTTTTGTTCTTGTAGATACATGACTATGAGTATGATTGAGAAACATAAAAATTTAGAGCTTATGTTCTTGTTATTTTGATTAGATCCTACATTTTATAGCTATTGCTAGGTTTTTTCTTCATAATTTTGTGTTAGAATTGTGAAACAAGTACAAAACCATGAGCCATGGGATCAAACAACAAACAAGTACACCTTCCACGCAAGAGATCTGCAAACATTATGTACAATATTCATCAACAAGAAAAATTTATAGAAGTAAGAGACTTTCAAGAAGATATGAAAGCTCTAGATAATATTCGAGAGATATTTACAATAACATGGTTGAATGCTTATAAGAGCAAAGCCCTAAATGAGAAAGGGATCGGATCATGACAAGTTTTAACATCACATGAGATGAGACATAATGATCTAATATTAACTCAACTAATAAAGCATTCCTAAGTTTAGCTAAAGTGTGTGAGAATAAATTAGACTAATAATCAATTAAAGATTAATCAATTATTAGCTAATGCATGATTACTCTAACACCCACTTAAGATGAACTTAGGGAGTAGCTAAAAGCCCTAAAAAGAATGCATGATGGGTCTTGAAAAACAAGGCCATGTAAGGTACCCAAATACAACCAAATCTATGTAAAGCAGAGAAAAGGAGAAACCCTAATGGGAAAAAACTACTCTCTAAAAAGAGATGTAAGCCAAGTGAAGGACTGAAGAAGCCTCCAAACAAGGAAAAGTCCTAAAAAAAGAACATGTAGAACACCACTAAAGCATGAAGAAGTTGCAAGCATTATCAAAAAATGACTGTTGAAATGCTCAAAGAAGAACCTCCATTGAAATATATGAGGATTAGGATCAAGAAGACAAGAATTTGTATGAGTGCCCCAGTGACACTACTCAAATCTAATGGAAAACCAAGGAAAACATCAAGAACTCAAAGATACAGATGGAACAAGTACCAATAGTCTAAAGAACTGATCAAGTGAAAAATGGAAGGTCACCTCTAGAAATAGGAATGCAAGAGTATCCATATGGTAAGTTCTCCATCTCACCAAAATGCATGGGTAACTAGTCATTGCATCCACCTAGTACATCAGAACAAATATTGTATACATAACTCACTCCAACACGAAACCAAGGAAGCAGTAGCACCAACAGTAGAAACCCCCCCATAATGTTGAAAAGGGAGATGCATGATAGGTACACTAAAACTGAATGCTTGAATGTAGTGCATGATAAAGAACCAAGAACATCTTAATGTGTAGACATGAAAGTAAAAGCAAATATAAAGGGTGTGCAAAACAAGGCACACATGCATGAGAAAGGTATGAAGGAAAAACAAAGGCAAACAACAACCCCCATGGCACTTTATATCATAGTGTGAGTACAATAAGGCACAAAGTGATGTGCAAGATCCCATAATACAAGAGCAATATAGATGAACTTTATCTCAGTGCATTTACAAAAGAGAACATGTATGAAAAAGATGTCTACAATACCCAAATAGGACATACTATTTGAAATACATATAAAATAGCCAAAAATGAGTCATCCCATGTAAACAAAAAGTTTCCAAAAGCTAAAACATCCAAGTAATTCACCAGAGTGCAAAAACATAAAAATATGATTAAAATATACCTAGAGAACAATCTAAAAAAAATGCATGGATGGAATTGAAGAGCTCTAAAAGATGGTTCCAACACCACTAGAAAATTGAAAAACAGAGAAACTGGTCAAAAGTTACGAGCTCGGGACTGAAAACAATACCTCTGACTTCAACAGATTGTAGAATGCACCAACAGAAAAATAAAGTGATGAGAACCACACCACTAGAAATTTGGTGAAATCAGCTTTCCAGTGATATCTCATTTGCTAAAAAATGATATTGTATACCCAAGTTATGGCCAAAAGAAAAAAAAAACCCTTTTAGGGCACAAAGGGTGTCAAATGGGGCCATAGGTAGTCTGTACCATTGACATTAGCATGATGTCATGCTGACATTAGAGGAATATTCCTCTTCATTGGAAAAAAAATTGGCCTCCAGTGAAGAAATATTTTCCAAAATATTCCCTGCCTAAAATGAAATATTCCTGATAGATTCACCTACCTTGAAAAAATCAATGCCTTGCTGGAAATTTGTGCAGCTGTCTAGGAAAAAATGTCGTTGACGGAAAAAAGTAGACTACCAAGAAATTGTCACTAGATGGTTGGGAAAGGACACCGCTGGAAGGGGCCCGTGCAGGGTTGGATGGTGGGAAAAAGGTCGCCACCGATGGACTTGTACAATCATCGTTGGCGGGGTTGTATAGCCTCCGACACGGCAGGGTACCATGTACCCTGACAAAAAAACGTGCCCACCTACTTTTTAAAAAAAAAAAATCCACTTCATAAAAAAATTTAGACCCTTGCAAAAAAAATTAATGAAAGAATAAATGTAATTTTAAAAAATCACACAGATCGATTTTTTAACAATTTTTTTTTATCCGTGTGCATAGGGTTGTACGGAGGTTGTACAGGCCCTATTTTTTTTTGCCTTAGATGCTAACTTCACCAAATTTGACAATTTAATACGCGATCTTAAGGTTTTGGGGCCTTCTGAGCACATTGGTAATGTTTGTTTTGTGCCAAAATGCATTGAAAATATAGCTACCCTTCAGAGCCAGAAAAAGAGCAACCACTTCAAAACCTTGTAGATTTGGCATCAGGAATCAAAATCAGGCAAAACAAAAGCCAAATTTGACTTTCTCAACAGTTCTGAATCCAATGACAAGGTCCTTTTCACACAAAAATGCTTCGAAAAATGCCCACCTCCAAAATTTGCAAAAAAGAACGAAGGGGATTCAGATCTGAAGCCTACAACCCTTATTGAAGAAAAAAACCTCATAAATCAAGAAGGGGTTTGTTGAATCCACACTCTGATACCATGTTAGAATTGTGAAACAAGCACAAAACCATGAGCCACAGGATCAAACAACAAACAAGTACACCTTCCATGCAAGAGATCTACAAACAATGTGTGCAATATTCATCAACAAGAAAAAGTTACAGAAGCAAGAGACTTTCAAGAAGATATGAAAGCTCTAGATAATATCTAAGGGATATTTACAATAAGGATTGAATGCTTATAAGAGCAAAGCCCTAAATGAGAAAGGGATCAAATCATGACAAGTGTCAACATCACATGTGATGAGACATAATGATCTAATATTAACTCAACTAATAAAGCATTCCTATGTTTAACTAAAGTGTGTGAGAATAAATTAGACTGATAATAAATTAAAGATTAATTAATTATTAGCTAATGCATGATTACTCTAACATTTTCTATAATTCAACAAATAGTATTAACCATTTTGTAATATCTATCTATATTTATATATTTAGGTATGAGATCCATTATTTTGTTTCTTGGGTGGGTGGGTATTGAGTTATAAATATATTTGGGAATGCACAATGCTTGTGTTTTTATTTATTTTTGCTATTCAACCTAAGTTAGGCACCTAGGAGCCTCAAAAAAAGGCATCAAAACATGAGATTCTTTTAACAATCAATTCATCAAATCCAAAATAAAAATTCTACTTCCCAAATTTGTTGTCAAATATAATTAATTCAACCCTTAAAAATTCATACTAACCCTTTTTACAATGAGAGTGCAAGATCATCACACTTTCACCTTTATCATTTTTAGCTAGAGAAGCCTTAATTTCTTTCTTTCCATTGTGATCCACTCCTCAAATATATTGATCCAAGAGGGGGAATCAATGTTTTTTCTTCTAGGGGATGACTTTAAAAGTCATCATGGTTTGAAAGCATTAAGCCCACTATAGGGGAATGTATTACCTTATTTTCTAGAGAAGAAGCTTTAAACTTTTATGAAGCAAACACTACCCAAAATAAGAGAAGGCTCATTGGTTTGAAGAGACAAAGAAATAGGAGAATCAAATGATTTGGTTGATGGAATCACTAGAATATTTAGGGAGGCCTCGTTAGGAGCATCCTCATTTGCAATCAATTACCTAAAGTCAATGTTTAGCCTTGATTGACCAAATTATTAATCTTTGTCAAGGAGTCAAATGATCAAATTCGGGGAATATTGCAACAAAATGGACTATCATAAATAATCATATGGATATAAAGGTAATTCCTTCATAATCATTCTTTTTGTTTATGTATCCTACTTCCAACTTTTATAAATATTTCTTCTAGCAATTTCTCTGATAAATCAAATGCAACCGAAATTCTTACAAAAGTAAAATGTGATACCTAATCTGAATCTGAGATAGAAATAATCTTTCTTATGAAACTTCCAATATATGAGAGACATTACATATACCAAAATTGTAGAGGTAGGTTTAAAATCATTATCTATGGTAGATAATTACGAAAGGATGCAAAGAGAGGATAGAATTCAAGAACCTGTGATTTGTTTCCCAAATATGCTTGGTCCCAAAACCAAGGACCTCCCTTAAGCAAAATATAAGGGAAATTCATACCACCAAGAACCATCATTTTTCACAAGGAAATATGAAAAACCCACCTATTCACTAAGGGTTTCTAGTAATGAGATAGCTAATCATTAAGTTTAAGGATAAAAATTATAGAATGTAGAGATTAAGGCAACTTATTGTAGCTTCTTAAAAATTCATTATCAAAACATGCTTTGCATTGAAATATTTATTAACCATGCCCTCCAAATATTGCTTTATCACATCCTTCCTAAGGTCAATAAAAATGATAGATTCCTTGAAAACTACACATCCAAAACTATGGGAAGAAAGCATCCTTAAGGACTTTGAGTTTAGATAAGACATATATTGTCCTCGGATAGTCTTTGATCTAAGTCAAAAAGAATAATGGGGTTCAAAAAGACAACCTAAATCTATAAATCTAATTTTTGATATGCAAGGGACTTCTCTCTTGATTTTATTGGTAGTTTATGGTTTAGCATGACAAGTAGGAAAGTTCATATATATATAACATGTAAGGATGTAGAACATGAATTATAAGGGAAAGTGGAGAGGGATGGTGTCATGTGAGAAGGAGATAGTGTCACTAAAAACTCATCATTCACACCTAATTGTTTTATTAGGCACCAACCCAAGTAACCACAAACTTTTTATTTTGGAGGGGAGAGCATAATAGTCATTAGTAAAATCAAATTTGCTACTTAGAAAACAAAGTATCTTCAACAACCATAGTATAGTATGATCCATCAATTCTAATTGAATTTCTAATTTATAGATAATAAAAACTTTCCAATGTCAAGGATTAAATTTTTAGAAATGGTATTGAAGCATGTGGGTTAATTGAGTTAATTTTTAAAACAACAAGAAATAAGTGACTACATGTATTTCTTTGGGAAATTTACACCTTTCTTCACTACCTAATTTCCTAGAGTTCAATAAAATTTGAAATTTCCGTTGTGATGGATAAATTTTTTGAATTTTACTCATACTTGCTTTCCTCTAACATGTTTATGTTTTGGTTATATTTCATTGGAATCTAGATGCATTAAATAAGATTTTAGTAATGTTCTATATTATACTTCAAAATTCTAAAACACCATTACATCTTTCTTGAGCCTTATCACTAACTAAAATTGTCATATGCATTTCCCAGTACCAGAGGTAAATTATTAGAGCATCAATCACCATTTTTAGATATTTGAGAGTATATAGTTACTTTTCTAGCTTCCAAATATTTTCCTTCTATTTTCATTTTCAAGTGATGTAGCTTTCTTGCCTCTATTTTACTAAACTAAGTGATATATTGAGTGCTAGGAAAAGTACCCAGAAAACCCTTATCAATTAAATTAGATCTTCGTAAGTATTAAGCATTGTAAGAATTTTCACATTAACCCTTTGATGAGATTAGCACATTAATTAGATCTACATAAATTTTATTAGCATTTTAGCATGTAAATAACATGCATAAAAAAAAGATTAAGAGACATATAAGGGAAATCAACCATAAGAGACAAAATGATATAGGTATGCCCTCCAAAAACTCTTTTGAGAAAAACTTGGACTCCAAAACATTAAACTAGTGTGTTATTCAACAAAAAATAACCTATTAAATACAATATCAAGTTATTATTTCCATTGAGATCAAATGATCTTCTTTTGGTAGAAATCTAATAGCATAACCATATAAAAAATTATTTTCATATATCTACATATCAAGCCCTCAATATATAGAATCATGGAGACACAAAAACCCACCATAAGGCATTACCGTGTGCTCAAACAAGTTCCCAAAATATCATGGTAAAATTCTATATGACTCACATTTCATTATATTTTATTTACCATCTTTAGAAAGATGCTCTATGATGTGCCATAACATGCCTCATAAGTGGATCAAGATTCCTATTCCACTTTGTAAACTCCCTTTTAATCATGCTCTTACACCATATCTTTGTCATAGATTCTCTTACACATATTTTATGAGAATATATTATTCTACAAAATATTTACGCTTACAAATATCAAAATAAAAATAAATCACACATGACATAATGACCAAGACATAAAATGGAATGTCACATTTCGACACATAAAAAATAAATATTTAAACAAACTAAAGTTTTTACTTACAAGGTGTATGACATACCTAATCCCAACATTGAAAAATATTGTTGTCAAACCTTTTTATTATTTATCTTGTATTCCACAAATAAAATTATGTCAGAGATTATATTACACATCAAATCTAAAATATTAGAAGTTTTATAGGTTATAGGTTGCTACTTCATTTTTCACTATGATTCCTTCCGAGTTTCAAGAACCATGATGTCACTCAAATACAAAGTGATCCAATGTCATATTTTATTTACATTTGCTAAAATAATTAAACTAATGTATTTATTTTTTTAAACATCTATGACTAGACAAGACAAAGTTTATTAAACTAAACTTAGAATAGATACTTTTTGTATAAATTTTTAAAAATAATTAGTGTTTCCTCATCCATTTACAATGTTTTATAGTGTTGTGTCGTCCTCTCCCAATGTTCTACCTTGAGCCTCTAAAAACTTGGGCATTAGGTTGAAACACACGCACATGAAAATACACTCATGAATAGCTTTGTAATAATTCACTTAGATTGTGTCTTCAAATGGATTTTTTTTTTCTTCTCTTGTAAAGTGATGTGGAGGTATCTCCAATATCATAACCTAAATAATTTTAAGATAAACTTCATACTATGATACTCACTTTTGTGTGCTTATATATTTTCTTTTCTTACATAGACAAGTAGCTATGATTTGTAAATGTAATTTTCACTTTAAATGTGGACATACAAGACATATTATCATAGTAGTCTAGTAGAAGAATTAAAAAATACCATCATTTGAAACTAAAGTTGTTCTTCACATAAAAATAATAACCTTTAACTTCATTTTTCTATTTTAGGGGAGAAATATGTTTATGGATCCCTTACTCATAATTAAAAAACTCGAGCGAATTAGGAGGCTAATTGGAGCCTGTCATGAAAAATTAGTAGATTATTTTGGATTGTAAAATTGTGTATGTTCTATCTTCTCTTTGTTTAGTAGGTTGTTTTGAATCTTCTTCCTTACATGAACTTATAAAAGGGTTATCCATTTGGTCTTGATATATCAAACTCTTTGCATTTACAATGTGTAGCATTCATAAACAACTATTCAACATTTGACACATTTTTTAAGGGATTAGATTGAACACTTAAGAACAAATAGTTAGATATGAATCAATAGAATTAGTATATAGAATCTCATTTGTATATTATTAGATTAAATTTATTTTTGATACACCTATATAAGCTCTATTTACAATTCAACATTAGGAAATACCATATCATGTTGAAATCAATTGAGATAGTTGTAGAACTATTTACATAGGCTCTCAAATGGTTATATTACTTGAAAAATTATTTTGTTTATATATTTCATTTTTATCATGTAAAGAAAAATTATAGTCTTCCTAATTAATTTGAAAAAACTAGTAAATCTTTTTGGACACATCTAGTTCCTAGCAAAATAGCTTTGTTACAAGTATCATCATCGTGTGTTCATAGTGTTGGAAGACTGAAATCATTGAGAGGAGGGGGGTGAATCAGTGATTTAGTTAAGTCACAATTTTTTAAAGCAACAAGAATTTTGTTTGATGTTGTATTGGGAGGACAAATGACAACATGTAAAGAAATGACAATTCAAAGAATAGGTTTGATTTATGTTGAAATAGTATTAAATTTGCTTGAACCATGAACTAACAAGAAACATTAATTGAAATGAAACTCAACAATTTCACATGTATCAGAGTTTTCTTTTAAACCAGAACCTTTATGCATGAGATTTGACATAAAATATGATAGATATGAAGGATTGATGACTAACAATCATTCAAGACTTTTGACACAACATAAACAGATATGAAAAATTCACACACATAGAGCCATCACATAGCACATTATTTGTCCTAAGTGGAATACCCTCTCATGGAATAAAAACCACTTGAAAATATTTCCTTTATTCACTTTGAGCACCAACTCTTTCATAATCAGGAGAACCAACTCCACAATCACCACAGATGCACCAAATTCTCAAATTATAGGAGCACTAACTCCATAAAACATTAAACATAATCAACTATTAAAACCCTAGAAGTGTAGTAATTGTAGTCCTAGAATCTCAACACAAGATTATAATAATTTTCAATAAGTTCACTGATGAAGAATGTTGTATAATATTGAAAACATCTTCTTTTACAAAGTATCAGAGATCAAATATTTTCAATGTAACTCAACTTCTTGTCAATGTAAAGATAAAATATGATATTTCCAAGAGCCTTTCCTTTTCTTCTTAGTAAACTAGAAAATACAACATCTTAAAATCAAAATGCATAAGCATCACTACAAACAGTTTTATAACTGTAAGAATAATCTCCAGATGAGATTCCAGAAACCCTAACGGGTTTTCAATCATGATCATCAAAGATTAAGCATTTTAACAAAAGTCTTTACAACATACCCCATTTGTAACAGTTATAGCCAACTGTCAAATAACTGAGAGACAATAAGTTATCATCTTGTGCATAAAATAGCTTCGTTTCTTTGTTTAAAAAGAAAAAAGATAATAAGATCCTTTTAATACCTTAACAACTATTTTAGCAAGAAAAAAAATCTCAATGCAAAACTGAAAGCATGTGATAGTTTTTCCTTTACCCGTTTGTGGTGGGAGAAAGAGAAATAGATACCATAAATTGTTGAAGACCATCATAACTACCCAGCTGAATACTTCCATTAATGAGCACTACTTGTCTTCAACTTCCCCAATTAAAATTTTACTAGAAATCTACAATGATAATTCCATGGTGGCAGCTAGGGTTTCACAAGTTTGCTCATTGAGATAAAAAAAAATAGCTTTGCCCTAGCTTTTCTTTCCTTCAAAGCTTTCAAAGATTTCATAGAAAACAATAGTCATTTGAAATTTGATAAATTATGCAATGATTAAAACCATTTTGAAGTCCATTGTTGTCAAATAATATCGACAACATAATCACTTAAAATCTGTCGGTGAAATAAAATGATGGTCGCTGCTAAAGATACCAATCAATGTGACTTGTCAAAGTCAACTTCCAATCTAGTGCCATGTGACCGACACAAACACCATGTGCTTGATGAAACCCGATAAGATTAATGTATATGCCACACAAAATGAAAATTGATACCATATATTATTGATGTCACTGCCATGTGACTTTAACAAGATAACTCCAATGTGAAATAAAATAACCATCTGATATACCAAGATAAACAACAAAACAATGTTCCAAAAGAAACCAATTTAGGCTCATAATATATACCACATTAAATGATCATTCAACGTTGATTATCATAGCAAGGTCTGTATAGAAAATTCACCTTATAATGCCCATGTAGAAACCATTGACACAATGATATTGCCAAGTCAAAAATCCATGAGATATGCAATAGAAATATGCATAATCAAACTGAACCTGCAAACATATACCTGAAAATATCAAACTAAACCTGCAAATGTATACCTAAAAATGAACCAATCTGAAACTAAATAAACATAATCATGAATAGCCTGAATCAGATGTATGCCTTGAAAAAAATGCATACCAAACATCAAAAACATCAGTACCACCATAACAGTCAACAAAGTGCATGCCATGATCCAACTGTAATCAATCATCTGTAATCATTCACCAAAACCAAAACCAACATGTATCACCAAGGTTAGTTTTGTCATCAAGGACAAACAACCACAACTGAAAGACAACAAACTCCCCCTTTGTCCTTGATGGAAAAACACAAATGTCTCTCCCCCTTTTTTCCTCAATGAAAAAGGATGAAAGAGGAGATCGTGTAATGCCATGAAAAACAACTGAGAAGCCAAAAAAGAATTGTATGAACTAGTTGTAAAGAGAACAACAGAGCAACAAATAAAACTGCGTGAGAGTTGTAAATAAATAAATATTGTAACAAGCTCCCTCTAAGCCAAAAATAGCTTAATAAATGAAGTAAATATTGAGAGATAACTCCCAATCAAAATCTGAGCCTCTCAAACACTTCTTTAGATAAAGGCTTAGTAAAAATATCAGCAACCTGCTCTTGTGAAGCAATAAACTGTAAACATACTTCATTACCAAGCACCTTCTCTCAAAGAAAGTGAAACTTGATAGTAATATGTTTAGTGTGAGAGTGCATAACATGATTTTTAGAGATGTTAATCGCACTAGGATTATCACAGAAAATTGAAACAGGCTTAGTAACTATGGTACCCATATCAGGCAATGTTTGAGCCATCCAAAGAAATTGAGTAGAACAAGAAGTGACAACTATGTACTCTACCTCAGCAGTAGAAAGAGAAACACATTCTTGTTGTGCCAAACAACTAACCGATCACCAAGGAAAAATGCAGCACCACTGGTGCTTTTTCTGTCATCTAAACAGCCAACCCAGTCAACTTCTATTTATGCAAACAGAGAAAAATCATTGCTTTTGGGATACCAAAGACCATAATCAAGAGTTCCTTGAATATATTTAAAGATTCTTTTAATAGCATTAACATGGGATTCTTTGGGTGATGCCTGAAACCTTGCAGCCATGCAGATTGCCTGCATTATATCAGGTCTAGAACAAGTTAAATATAAAAAAATGCCAATCATTGATCTATATTTAGATTGATTTGCATTAGGAGAATCATCAATTTTTGTAAGTTTGCAACCTATAACCATTAGAGTACTAATAGGTTTACATCCATCCATTTAAATTTTTTTAAGCATCTCTCTAGCATACTTGGTTTGAGAGAGAAATATACCACTTTCAAGTTGAGAAACTTGAAGACCAAGAAAGAAAGTCAATTCTCCCAACATTGACATTTCAAATTCAGATTCCATAATATGAGAGAATTTTTTAGTTAAAGCATCATTATTGCAGCCAAAAATGATATCATCTACATAAACTTCAACAACCAGAATATCAATACCTTCAATCTTGACATAGAGATTGTTGTCAACACCACCTCTAGTGAAGCCATTTTATGTCAAATGATTATCCAGTCTAGAGTACCACGCCCTAGGTGCTTTTTTTAAGCCATATAAGGCCTTCTTCAACTTGTAAACATGATTAGGCTTATCTTTGAAGAAAAACCCTTTAGGTTGTTCCACACAAACCTCTTCATCTAAATAACCATTTAAAAATGCAGTTTTGACATCCATTTGATAAACAGTGAAATTCTTAAAAATAGAATAAGCCAAGAATATTCTAATGGATTCTAGTCTAGCAATAGGTGCATATGTTTCACAAAATTCAATACCTTCCTTTTGAGCACAACCTTTGCAAAAATGCCTTGCTTTGTTGCGAACAAATTTGCCATTTTCATCAAGCTTATTTATGTAAACCCACTTGCCACCTATGACATTCTTGTCATCAGGTCTTGGGACTAACTCCCAAGTTTTATTTTTCTCAATTTGACTTATTTCTTCCTGCATAGCCTTAAGCCAGTATTCATCCAAAAGAGCTTCATCATAGTTCTTAGGTTCAAATTCAGTAACTAAATAGAAGGCTAAATGCTCTGCCATTTGAGCTTGTTCTTCAATTTTAGCGATCTTTCTTTGTATTTGAATTCCTGCATCTCTATCCCCAATAATCTGGCTTGGAGGATGATTCTTGGCAACAAATTTTGAAGGAGTTTTGGGCACAATATTCTTAGAACTTGTTGTTTCAAAAAGTTTAGGACTTGTTGTCTCAACTTCTTTAGGAATTACTTCAAGTTCTATTTATGTCTCTTCCTCATCATCCTGCACAAGATCAGTTTCTAAGTGTGGTCTTTCATCAAATTTCACATTGATTGCCTCAACAATCTTATTAAGCCTTGTATTATAACATTTATAGGCTTTACTTTGGTTTGTGTATCCTAAAAATATACCCTCATCACACTTTGATTGAAAGTTTCCAAGATGTTCATCATCTTTCTTAATAAAGCATTTACTACCAAAAATTTTAAAATGTTTTACAGAGGTAGATTTTCCATGCCATAATTCATAAGGAGTGAATTTTGATTTCACTCTAAGTTTCACTCTGTTTAAATGTATACAACTGTATGAACAACTTCTTTCCAATACATGTTAGGGCAACTTAGCCTCATCTAACATAGTTCTTGCCATTTCTTTCACAATTCAGTTCTTGCGTTCAACTACCCCATTTTATTGAGGTGTTCTAGTGGCTACATATTGCCTCTTAATACCATGTTGTTCACAATAATCAATAAATTCCTGAGAAGTGAACTCTCTTTATTCTAATCTTTGAATTTCTTTGTCTTTCATGCTCACAGTTGTTTTAAGACAATCTTCAATCCTCTTAGATTCTTCAAGCTCAATTTTCAAAGAGATTATTGCTTGATCTGGTTTTTGTTCTTGAGTAAGAACTTACCTTTTAAGTTTTTTAATTTCCTTTAAAGCACATTTTAACTCACCTTCAAGATCTATTTCCCCATCTTCTAACTCAATTTTGTTGTTTGAATCTTCTTGCAATTTGACTTCAGCCATAAATAGGGTCTCATCTTCTTCATCTAAAGAGTTTTCTGATTCAGTGTTTGTTTCATCTTTACTGAACAAACTCTTTTTCTTTTTGAAGTTAAATTTATTTTTAGGTTTATAGACCTTCTTCTTAGACTGTTTGTCAAATTTTTCATCATCGTTGTTTTGATCACCATAGGGACATTTGGCTGCAAAATGTCCAATTTTTCCACAGTTGAAACATTTAAAGGGAAGTTTTCCTTTGTATTTACCTGATCCCTTTTTCAATTTTCTAACAAAGTGAGATTCTTGGGTATCAGAATCTTCTGACTCACTTTCAACTACTATTTCCCTTTTTTTAGTTTTAAAATCAGTTTCTTTTCCTGGTGAGTTATTTTTGCAAGTTCTCATTTCAAAGGCAATAAGAATTCCTTGTAGATCATCTAAGGTAAGCTTATCAAAGTGTTTCTTTTCTTCAAGAGCTGAAACCTTAGTTTCATATTTAGGATGTAAGGTTCTAATGACCTTTTTTACCACATCAAACTCTTCTATTTCTTCTCCTAAACCTCTCATAGCATTAACAACTTCACTTATTCTTAAGAAATATTTAGCCACCTTTTCATCACCATGCATTTTCATTTCTTCAAACAGAGTTTTGAGAGTAAGAATCTTTCAGCCACCTTTTCAAGTTTTTCCCAAATCTCTTTAGCAGATTTGTAGTGCATGATTTTAACAAATACATCTTTGGTTAAGCCACACAAAAGAGCATGTTTGGCTCTAGCACTAGATTCATACCTCTTCTTTTCAGCAGCATATGTGGGTATTGTGGATGGAACATTATACCCAGTTAGAACTATGCCCCATACATCAAGATGAATTCAAACCAGATATGTTTCCATTCTAACTTTACAGAACACATAATGTGTACCGTCAAATAGTGGAGCTCTAGTCATAGAAGTACCTTCTTGAGCTTGTGACATGTTTGACTGACTTCAAAAGACCAGAATCAATCCTAGGTGGATTAGACCTATGAAAGGACCCTACGCTCTGATACCAATTGTTGGAAGACTAAAATCACTAAGAGGGGGGGTGAATCAGTGATTTATGAAAGTCACAACTTTTTACACTTTCAAATAGATTACCAATTGACTGTCAAAACTAGACTTCACATAAACTTCAGACAAAACTGTGTGTATTGCAAATCAAATAAAAGTTCACTAACATAGACTGGCTTGATAAATTTTGCACACATATCAAAGCTTGTAAATAAACCATTTATGCAAGATGATTTAAGGAAAGAGTAGAAATGGATGACTTAATATCAACAATATTATGCAACTCAAACAAGAAAACTAGTCACACATAGAAACATTACATAGCACCAGAATTTGTCCTAAGTGGAAAAACCCTCTTGGGGTAATAAAAACCACTCAAAAAATCTTTCCTTTATTCACTTAGAGCACCAACTCTTTCACATTTAGGAGCACCAACTCCTTTTTCAAGATTATAGGAGCACCAACCTCTTTACAAATTTAGGAACACCCATTCCAAGGAGCACCAACCCCTTTTAATACATAACAATTATAGCATCCTATCAGAACCCTAGAAGTGCAAATTTTGCAACTATAGAATTTCAATAGAAAAATATGTCTAAATATCTCTATAAACACACTAAAGAATGTTGTGCATCAACATCTTCCTTTACAAAGTATCTGAGATTCAATAATTTTCAATGTAAACCAAATTTCTTGTCACTGCAAAGATAAAATTTGATGTTTCACAAAAGCATTTTCTCTTCTTCACTGTAACCCCAGAAATACAACAAAAACTTTTTAAATAAAATGCATAAGCATCTCTACAAACTGATTTGGAACTGTAAGAACAAACTTCAGAAGAGATTCCAGAAACCCTAACAGGTTTTCAACCATAATCATCAAGGATTAAGCATTTTAACAAAGTCTTAACAATATAACTCATTTGTAACAGTTATGGCCAACTTTCGAATAATTGAGCAATAGAAATGTCACCATCTTGGGCATAAAACATCTCCCTCTCTTTTCTTTTGAAAAACACAAATAATAAGATTCTTTT
>VDFB02360865.1:0-102786 GCA_007258455.2 Sequoia sempervirens | reverse complement strand
GATCTATGAACCAGAGAAAATTTTTGGTTCCTCATTCCTCAAGCGAAATGCCCCTGGTAGTAGCCAAAAGCTATGAATATAAAATTCATCAAGCTCCCTTTGAGTTTTGTTTTTTGCTAAGTATTGGCCCATGCCTCAGATGAACATCATTGGCCCTTTTTGATAAATTATTGTTGGCCTCTGCCACATTTCCGTTCAGTGCTTTCTGAAGGAATTCTTCCCTTCATTTTTCAAATGGCCCCTGCCATGTTTCCACGTGTCATCGCCATGCACGCTTAAAGGCTGCTCCCTCTCACTTTTGAATCGGGCCCCGACCGTGTGCCACATAGCATTCATCTACATATGCTTTGGCGAACCCCACAGTTTGCGCCAAATAAAAAGTACGCTTCCACGTGTCTTCCTAGTGCAATCCTTCAATGGAAAGGAGGAAGGAACTACAGGCTACGAAATTCCACCACGCATCTCCTCGGCGAGTGCTTCTTCAATGCAAGGGATGGAGTGAACTATGGGCTACAATATGATGTCGCGTGTTCTAATTGCCTATAATGGGTGGTGGCACTTGTTTGCATGGTACTATGTTGAGACCACTGCCATCATTTGTAGGGGATGAACCTAGATGGGGAGCAACCACATGCTATGTACCTGAATCTTTTTCGGTTACAATGGCTAGGGGAATCATTGCTATTACATCATTGCTCAGGATCCTAAATCTTTTCAATTACTGCTCGACAAGTGGTAGGAATACACACTATATATATTTCTCTTTATTTCTAAAGAGGAGTTCTAGGTTCTAAGTTCCACGAGTTCTAAGAGTTCGAGAATTGTAGAAATATAGAATTTTAGAGACACCGGGCCTTTTTATTGTTATTATATTATTGTGGAAAGACTCATAAATTGTGTCATTGTTTGGCCTTTCTATTTTTCTTAAGCTATTTGACTAAATTTATACTATTCCATTATTGTTTGAATGGTTCATTTATAGAACTTCTATAATTTTAATGCAAGTTTGTTGGTTTAAATCATGTCTTTTGACTCCTCTTTTCAATGAACGAGTATGAAAAATATTTTATGTCATTGAATTCACTGGTCATGCTTCAATCTTTAATTTTTGTCATTTTAGGACATAGTAAATTGTTGAATGGGCACTTAGATCGTATCCAAAAGATTGATTTATCATGCCTTTTATCTAAATTATGGCGCATCACCTTAGTTAGATCCTTTATTTTTATATCTGCTTCTTTTTCCCTTTCCAAACCCTAATTACAGAAGAAGTCAACTTCTTTAAAAATTTGGAGGTCACTCATTTTAGCACAATAGGTCCCCCATAAACTGAGTTTCCCACAAAGGGTTGTTACCTTGCCAATTTTTGGCATCAACAGGTACTATAATCTTTGCCCTACATGCTAAACAGGAAAAGAACTATTGGGTTGTTGACAGTGGTTGTTCACATCACATGACCACTGATAAGAGTAAGTTTGTTAAACTTGAAAAATATGATGGAGGATTAGTTATGTTTGGAGATGATATTAATGCTAAGATTTGTGGGATAGGTTTAGTAAGTTTTGATGGCAAGCATAATACTGATGATGTCTACTATGTTAAGGGCTTAAGGCATAATATTGTGAGTGTTGGAAAGATGTGCAGTAAAGGATATAATCTTGTATTTAAGGATGAAAGATGTGAAATCAGGAAAGACTCCAGAATAGTGATTTTTGTAGGAAAGAAGTCTGAAGGAAACATATAATAATTGCAATATATATGACAATGAAATGAAAAGGGAAACACCAAACATTATTGTCCTAAAAAAGGTATTTCATAGTCCAAAATCAAGGCAAAGACCATGGAAAAAGTAATGGAAATGAAAGAAAAAAGAAATTTCAAGGATATATATAAGGCACCCATAATATATCTAGTGACAATAATGTTATGCAGAGCCATAATGCCCTGATATTCAAGTAATCTCAAAGTTATCAAACCATTAATGATAGTGAGTAGAAGAATTATGAGAAATGAGATATGACAATCATGAAAGGACAGATATATGGTGATAGTCATGAAAGAGCAGAGATACGATGATAGACATGAAAAGGAAAAGATATGATGGTTGTCTCATGAAAGACAAATAGCAAAATTTTAAAGAGCACAATCCATTGTTTAAATGACAAACCCACATATCACAATGGTCATGAAGGTCACAATGAAAAATTTAAGAATATAAAATCATAGAGTAATGATCTTCAAATCCATGTGAGATATTGATAATCACTTTAGATCCTAAAGGGCAGAGGTTTGGAATGGAAAACACATAACGTCCAAGGAAAATTAGGCATGGACTGTCAAGCCAAAACATGAAGAAAGAATTTCAAGGCAATCAAGAAAGAGGAGGTATTGACTAACAATATAGTATTAGACAAGAGAAAGCACCAAATGGAAAACAAGGTACATTGAGCATTATAATCATCATAACAAAAAGATCTTGTCAACAAAATAGTGACAAATTTAAAAGTCAATGGGCAAGGTTTTATGAGAGTTGTTAAAGGAAAACAATATAGTGAAATCCTCTTTAAAGGATTTCTACATGTTTCAAGTCTCAGACATCTAAGACAATATTAGCACAAGGACCTATTAGGAAGATGAAATCATAGAATAAAGATCTAAGCAAAAGATAACAAGCCTAATATCAAGATAATGATATCAAAGACATAATTGTCGAATGAAAGGTGATAGTAACTTGTATTGGTGGGAGATGAAGGAAGTCTTATTTGTTATGAAATGTGTCAATACTTATCCTAAAAACTATCTTGTACCATCATGAGACATTTAATCATTGTTAAAGCTTGTCACATATCCTATGAATGTGGAAAATGGGTTTTGGAAGTTTGAAAGGGTGTTATTAGCATGGAAGAGCATCTAAAGTAGTTGGGTGACTTGGGAAATGAGTTGTAAGCATATAGAGACTATTTGGAGAAGTTAGCTGAGGGAATATAGGAGCAAATGAAGATAAATAGGGGTAGTTTGACTAGCCATCCTCATTTGCAAGCATCTAGGAGTGTCTTCAAATGGATAGAGTCAAAGAATAAAGGAATTATTAAATCACCAACATCATGGAGAATTTTGAAGAACTTAAAAGGAGGAATGGGGAGTTGGGTGCCCAAGGAGAGGTTTGACTTAGTACACTAATGAGAACACTTGTCATTTATTTCCTTCATTACATGTTCCTAAATGATAGGGATCTAGAGAGAAGTTAAAAATGGACATCTAAGTCCATTTTGAGGCAACTCTTGCATTTTTGAAAAGGATATTGTAGCTGAAATAGTTATTTTATTTTCAAATAAAGCTCTATAACTCAAAAACCAATCATCTTACGACTGAAAAAAAATCAATATAATTTCACCTTTTCTTAGCAATTTCAAAGCAGAGTTTTGGCTGTGTACAGCTAAATAGCATCTTTTTATCAATACAACTCAACATTTGGCCTTCAAAATTATGTTCCATTGTATGTAATTTAGTGGTTGATGTTTATTTTTATGATTTTCATAACATGAATCCTCAAATATATGTCCCATTTTCTGCATCTTTGAACAAAAAAGCATATTTGGTGTAGGTTGTAGTTTGTGTTATTGTGTAAAAAATCATTCATTGTAAAGAAATACATTTTATTTTCCTTCAAAAAGCTGAAAACACTTAGACCTTTCTACAAAGCACTCATACATCAGTCTACAAAAACTGGAATTTTTTTCCTTTTCAAATGTCGAGTTATTTAAATCTATATACAAAAATAACAACATAAGTCTAAACAAATATTTGGTGCATCACCCTCATAGTATTAGATTTGTTTCATGTCATTATATATCTCTTTTCCTCAATAGCAGCAATAGCATAGGTTAGAATAAGTGAATACCAAGGGAACCAACCCTCTCTAAAGATTCACTCCAAGCTATGGGCAACCCACTAGCCCTAGAGTGTTTCCATGATTCACTAGATTGCTAAGTCAAGAACTTGAAAAGGGTGCAAATCCTAGTCACAAAAAAAAATATATGTTTAAAAATAATAATTTTGTGACCCACAATTTCCTCTATGACTTGTTATTTCTCCCAACAACCAAGATTCAATATTGTATATTTTATTTTTTGTTCGTAGATGGTTGAATTAAATTTTAGGTATTTTATATTATGCACATATTATATTTCTATGAATGTGTGTATATATGTTTATGTATTTATATGAGCATATACATATATTCATACTATATATATTCATATTTAGACATAATACATGATTGGTAAAGAAAATTCATGGAATGTATTAAATATGCATCCAAACAAATGGTGGTACATGTAATACATATTGAAAACTATAGAAAAGCTAATAAAATAAATTTCATAGAGCCTATTTAATGACTTGTACAACATTATATTCCACAACAAATTCACATTTTTTAAAGATAACTCCTTTTTCCTTTCATTCCCTATTCTCTTTTGCAAAGAATATTTAAACAACAATATGTATGAAATATATTTAACCAAATAAATAAGAAGGGATTCCATACCTGTGAATCAACCTCCTTTCAAAACTTCTCTTCCCTTTACGTACTTTTTTTATTCCCCATAACTAAAGTTGCTCCCTCTTTATCCTTTCTATTTTGGCTTTTCCCAAAAACTCTAATAAAATTTGCATTCATTTTTCTTTCCTCTCTTGTTTTTGTTGTGCCAAAATCACTTATTTCATTACTACCTTCTCATTTCCACTTTAGTGTAGTTATGATTCCACTCAAATTTCAGTTGTCTTTGCCTCCTTTCTAGGCATTAAAATGGAGTGACAAAAAATCTAAAAAGGTGTTGCAATAAATTTTTAGGTACGGTAATTTATTATTTGAATTTAATGTTTTTATACATGTGTTTTTTTAAATATCCCATTGTAATCAAAATTAATTATTTTCATTTAAAAATAAATAACCTATACAAAATAATTAACTCTCCTTCCCAATATTTGATCTACTCAACTGAAAACCAAAAAAGGATAACCATGAAATAACACAATCATACATCTAACTCCAAAAGAAAAATACAATGAAACTTGAACTTTAACCATAAGTATTGACTAGGCTAGTTATGGAGAAACCAACAAAGACAAAACTACATAGAACCAATAGTTTAACAATGACGACACCTTGCATGTGTGTGTTTGTGGATTACTAATTCTTATTGGCATTGTATGATTACTCATTATCTTGATCTACCACTCTCTTATGATTTCCTCCCCCTTTTTTGAGAGAGGGAAATACTTGCATTCACCTCATCATCCCAAAGTAATTAGTTCATAAATCATAATCATATTATAATTTTAATAATAAAAAATCACATTAATGATTGAACAAAATCATTCCCGATTATTATTTTATCACACTAATATCTATAACTAATCTTGTAATGAATCATAAATTTACATTAAAATAGTCAGTACAATAGAACTATAAATATTCACATATTGAATCTATATCACCCATACATCAAAATAAATACCGAAATATCCACATTATTAAAGTATTAAAAAATACGGTGTGACAACTAGAATATTATTTGTATAGCATATACCTCTCAACGTTGATAAAATTAACTATTGTCTTGAGTTTAGGTGGAAAATGATTTTCAAATTGTAAAACTATTCGTTCTATTGAACAATACAATGCTAAGAGGGAAAAAAAGAAATGATTGTTACTTAGAATTCAAGGACCAAATCAATAATGGAATAGAGTTAATAAATCATGAGCATAGAAAAATAAAGTATTAGTCTTTATTATGAAAATATATAAGTTTGTATGTTTATTTTCATACATTAAATTGATGTGAAAATGATTTTTTTTAACATAATTTGTAAAATCTAACATGCATTAATACTAGCACAATTAAACAATACCGAAAATTTAACTTGCATTAATGTGTTGAAATATAAATTGACAATATACATGCATTAGATTATTGAAATATAAATAGAAAACAAAACCACTTTAGTTTTTCATATTGTATTTAATAGAATCTAAAAAAATGTTATAAGAATAAGAATGGGCTTTTTTTAAGATTTTAAAGTAATAAAATTAATTAAGAATATTTTATTCTATAATTTTAAATGTAAAAAAATGTAGTTTTTTAATGCATATATCTTATTTAACTTTGCATTAATATGAGAAAAATATTACAATATTCACAAAAAAGGGGGGGTGGTAGAGAAGCACACTCACGAGTCTAATAAAAGGGCCTAGCCCTAAGAAAACATAACAAATAATATTTAAGTATGTTGGCATATGGCTTTAGGAGATTGTTCGTGGCTTCTAGTGTTGTCATTGATGGCAACTGGAGTCAGTAGCATGGTCCGCAGTTTAGAGGTAGTTCACACCAGCAAGGAAAATAGAAGACAATACTCTACCGGTAGAATGTATGTAGAATAGAGTATCTGGTTGGTAAGTTGGTCTGGATACTTCACCTGATCACTATTTTGTTGTGTGGATCCCCAAGGAATCTTGTTCAACATGTATGCTATCCTACTGGTGAGTTTTGTGATGTCGCAGTAGTTAGAGTACGAGTTTGGAGATTCGGTAGAATAATTTATTGCTTATCTTCTCACTGTGGCCGACCTATTGCGTATGGCGTGTTCCAGATGTATAAGGAGTATGTGTTTAATTATTTCTTATGTTTGGAATTTTGGTTTGGGTCCCTACTATAGTCTAGTTGACTTATGTGGGTACACATCAATTATAATTAGTGATTTGGGCCGACATAAGAAAGAATATTATATTTTGTTCCAAAGCTGACATACAATAAAATTCTTGTTAGCGGGTATATAAAGGAGATCAAAAAATATTTTTGGTGAGGATAGAAGTGTGTGTAGATCAAGAAGAGTGAAGGTGTAAAAGCGAAAATGTACAGAGTAGTTATGTGAGGTAATATCAAAAGATCTGTTTGAACAGTAGAAGGGTTTTTGTATGTAGAGCAGAGCAGAAGAGCGATCTGGATAAGAGATCCAGAATTTGATTGTGTGCTTCATTGGAACTGAATCTAGGCATTTGTATATGCTAAACTCTCAGTTCAAGATTTTGTTGTAATATCAAATATGTTTTGTAAGGTAGTAAGCCTTCTCTTTTAAGCAATGAGCACTAGGCAGTGTGCCTGAATGTAAGTGCGTTCCCCTTTTTTATCATACTTCTAACAAAGTATACTTGGTGGATTAATCTCCACCATGTTTTTTTCCCCTAACAAGGTTTCCACGTAAAAATATTGGTGTTATGGTGTTCACATTGTCTTATTAATGTGCATGCATTTTTCCTTTTATTTATTTGTTGTGGATGCTATTAGAAGTTAAATATTGTTGTTGATGGTTTAAGATCTGTTTTGAGATTCAAAATTGTGGAACACTAATTCACCCCCCCCTCTCAGTGTTCCCGGTGTCCAACAATTGGTATTAGAGAAGGTTCCTCTGAAGAAGTCTGAAAGCTTGAGGTGGATCTTGGATTACAATGGACACAGGTGGTCTTCAACAACAGCTTATGGTGGCAATTGATGATCTTGATCAGTCTAAAGCAGAGGTCATGGAACTAAAAGCAAATCTTGTGGCTACCAAAAAATTCATTCAATCACTGAAGGATAAAATAAATGAATCAAGGGAAAAGAGGAAAGAACTATGTGGTCAATTAAAGCAAAAGGAAAGTAGAGGCCCAGAAGATGTTCATCTGAATCAAGATCTAAAAGAAATAACAGAAGAATGTGAAAAGCTTTCCAAAGACAATATTGCTCTAAAGCTTTAAACGAAATCTGTGGCAATGAAGTTAACTAAAGAGATTGAAGAAAGAAAGAAGAATGAGGATAATCTGGCCCAGTCCTTGAAAGAGAAATATGAGGAATGCAACAGAGTAAATAGTGGATTCATCCAGCTGGAGATTGAACTGCAACAATCCAGAAACAATGAACAAGAGCTTGAGAGATAGGTAGTTATTCTCAGAGATGAGCTTGCTACTGCAAATGAGTTTAAGGAAAAGTTTAGAATTAGTTATACTAAGCTTGATGAAATAACTAAAGGACAAAAGGATGCAAATGATAGGTGAGGTCTTGGATATGAGAAGGATGTGAGCTTCGGATCTAAATAGAAGGACCCTGAAAAGAAGAACAAAGGAAGAAGACATCCGGTAAGGAAACCTAATACTTAGAAGTTTTATGGATATTGCTTTGATTGTAATAAATTTGGGCATATGGCTTCTCAATGTAGAAGTAAGATAAGTTCTAGCAATCCATCATTTTCTGGTCAATGTTTTAATTGCAAAAAGTTTGGTCCTAAGTCATTAGAATGCAGAAGCATGTTTTTCAATAAAAGGAATGTTAAATGTTATATTTGTGGGAAGTTTGGACATGTTGCAAATCAATGAAAATCAGGAGGAAATCAGTGGAATGGATAGTATAGGTAGAAGTATCTGGTATGCTAAAATTGTAACAAATCTGGTCACATTGCTAGATTCTGTAGAAACATAAACATGAATAAAAGAGGTTTGGTTTATCAAGATAGAAATTCACAGAAAAGTGACAAAGGAAAAAGGAAAATCATCTATGGAGGAGAGAAGATGTCAAATGAGAAAAACATGGGTAAAGAAAAATGGATCTGATGAAGGTAATAAGACCGCACCAGAAGCTCTCTCTGGTAGTTCAATGGGCAATTGATTTCAGGCCATTGGCCTAGGGGGAGTTTTTCATAAAAAAAATTTGTCTCCCTATGTATAGTTGGCTCTAAATCGCAAGATGCCATTAGCCATTGTGTTATTCATTGTCAATTGTATCAACAATCATTTGTTGAATTGGATAAAATGTTAAAGGTCCGCAGTTGAATTCTTTGCTTGTTGTTTGAGTTTGTAGAGTAACCAAAACTTCTAGGGAAACACATTTAATGTAGCTAGAAGTAAAGTATGTCAAGTTATAAAAGGGCATTTGGAACCCTAATTTGTCACCATGCATTGAAAGAGAACTGTTGAAGAACCTTTTTAGCAAAATTCTGAAGGAGTGGAAAGTCAATTTAACAAAAAATTTCTAGGTATCTCTATTGCTTATCAATTTTATATCTATTTGGCGATCAATAGAACCTTGTTCAGTACAGAAAATCAAAAAAATTAAAGGAACAATAATTCTAGATGAGTATAGTAGTCAAAAGGTTAGGGATGTGATAAATTTGTTGTCTCATGTTGAATTGAAAAGGCTTGGAGGAGAAAAACACAAGAATCTAGATATCTGGAATGAATTTCCTCATTTCAACAACGTGGAGGTTGTCCGGTTTATCTTGAAAAGATTGGATGGTGATATCCTTATTCTGGATAAACCTAATCAAATTTCTAAAAATGTAATAAAAAATCTAACAGGTTTGTGCAATGTTGGTGATGTCCCTAAAAAGAAATTGATTTGAAATGTTGAATTTGAAGCCCTAATTGGCGTAACAGGAGATTAGAGAGCACTGAAAATTGCATCAATCAAAGACGCATTAACAAGGTACATTGCATACAAAATTTCATACAAGATTTTCTTCAGAAATTGGGAAGGATCAACATCGGCAGGCGCAGTCTATATTGTGCACAAGATGATAATAGAAAATGTTGACTTTGATCTCTATGGATTGCTAAAGGATCAACTAATGGAGAATGTGCAATTGACAAAGAACATAGATTACTCCTTTAGGTTTGGTACCTTGGCTATATGCATTATGATGTATTTCCTAAATTTCTTGCCTTTAAATGATAGTGTAGTATGGAAGCAAAATATGCCGGTATGCAAGTAAATATTTGAGCATTTCAATTCTTTTGAAAATGGTGAACAAGTTTATGAGAACTTCTTTGGAAATTTATTAAGAAATTTTGGTATTCCTCTTCTAGTAAAAGCAATTGAAATTGGATCATCCTCTGGTAAGTTAGAGAAAAGGCATAAGAGAGAAAGAGAGTTGGCTGGTGACACTCCTCCAGTGCCTAAGTCAACAAAACTTGAAGAAAAAGGTAAAAAGAAGATAGTTGAGGATATAGTCAATGAAGACTCTAAGGAATATACACCAAGAGATCAACCAAAACTAGTTGAACCGGTTGTGTTTATTACAGATGAAAGTGATGAAGAAGGTGCCCTACTCAAAGGAAAGATATTGCAGATTGTTCAAGAAGAGAATGAAATGAAAAAGATAACTAACATATGGATGAATGTTCCATCATATGAACAAGACCTCATTACTCTAGGAAGATACTTTATTGATAATGACATTGATCTAACAAGTCTGCAGAATGTGCTTTTGGAATAATTTATTGAATGTATCAAGGAGGCTATGGACTCTGTGTCCCAGAACATAAATGGAGAGGAAATAATCTCTCATCTGAAGATGCAGTTTAGGCTATCTCTTGCCAAAAGAAATGAATTGAGACAATGCATTGAATCAACTAATAAGATCTCCAATTACTATCTCAGGTGGCCTCACGTGGTTGGAAAATACAAGGACAAGTTGGAACAAATTGAGAATGAGCTTTTCAGAATCAGACAGGACTACAGTATGGTTCAGGACAAGGATGAAGAAGTGAAGAAGAAGATTCATGAGCTGAAAATTGAACATGCAAAGATTCACTCTGCCAAAAACACTCTTATGGAATCCTTCTGGAAAGTGAAGGACCTGATTGAATGCATATTAGAACAAATGGTTGAAGTTTTAAAGAAAGGAGAAAAGCTAGAAGAAATCATCACCATTCTTGAATCCCTTGTTCAAGTCATTAACAGAACATCAGAAAATAATAGTCTGATAATTGCTACTGGGATTGTAGTGGACTCCTAGAAGAAATTTCTCCCTGAAATGAAAGATAAGTACAAAATAATTTTCTGATTTATGTGGCAGTTGCAAATTCTTCAAATTTTGATCAATTTCTACAATCAATAAAGGGGGAGAAAATGCAGTAAGGAAGAGTATAGTAAATAAGCTTTGGAAATTAGTGGAAGTTTTTGTCATTGATGTCAAAGTGGGAGAGAATGCAATGAAAAATTCCTTGACATCCAAAGGGGGAGTAGTGTTTTGTTGTAAGTGTTTTACAGTTGTTTCGTCATGCTGTGAAGTTTTAAATTTTGGTTTCGACACTTAGTCATTTTTCACTAAGTGTTGCCATCAATTCCAAAGGGGGGGATTGTTGGCATATGGCTTTAGGAGATTGTACATAGTTTCTAGTGTTGTCATTGATGACAATTGGAGTTAGTAGCATGGTCTGCAGTTTAGAGGTAGTTCACACCAGCAAGGAAAATAGAAGACAATACTCTACCAGTAGAATGTATGTAGAACAGAGTATCTGGTTGGTAAGTTGGTCTGGATACTTCACCGGATCACTATTTTGTTGTGCGGATCCCCAAGGAATCTTCTTTAGCATGTATGGTATCCTATTGGTGAGTTTTGTGGTGTCACAATAGTTGGAGTATGAGTTTGGAGATTTGGTAGAATAATTTATTGCTTATTTTCTCATTGTGGCTGACCTATTGTGTATGGCGTGTTCTAGATGTATAAGGAGTATGTGTTTAATTATTTCTTATGTTTGGAATTTTGGTTTGGGTCCCTACTATAGTCTATCTGACTTATGTGGGTACGCATGAATTATAATTAGTGATTTGGGCCGACATAAGAAAGAATATTATATTTTGTTCCAAAGCCGATATACAATAAAATTCTACTTAGTGGGTATATAAAGGAGATCATAAAATATTTTTGGTGAGGGTAGAAGTGTGTGTGTAGATCAAGAAGAGTGAAGGTGTAAAAGTGTAAATGTACAAAGCAGTTATGTGAGGTAATATCAGAAGATTTGTTTGAATAGTAGAAGGGTTTTGTATGCAGAGCATAGTAGAAGAGCAATCTGGATAAGAGATCTAGAATTTGATTGTGTGCTTCAGGAACTGAATCCAGGCATTTGTAGATGCTAAAATCTTAGTTCAACATTTTGTTGTAATATCAAATATGTTTTGTAAGGCAGTGAGCTCTAGGAAGTGTGCCTGAATGCAAGTGCATTCCCCTTTTTTATCATACTTCTAACAGAGTATACTTTGTGGATTCATCTCCACCATTTTTTTTCCCTAACAGGGTTTCCACATAAAAATTTTGGTGTTATGGTGTTCACATTATCTTATTAATGTGCATGCATGTTTCCTTTTATTTATTTTTTGTCGATGCTATTAGAAGTTAAATATTGTTGTTGATGGTTTAAGATCTATTTTGAGATTCAAAATTGTGGAACACTGATTCACCCCCCCCTCTCAGTGTTCCTAGTGTCCAAAAAATTAGTCATGTCTATTCCATGTGGAGAAGGATCTCTATTATCAAAATTCCCCCAAACATCACTATGGGTGGAGTCATCAATAAGCTCCCAATCAATGAGAGTATTATCTTATGTGTTCTCCTCCAAAGGTGATTGAGTTGGAATTAGGAAGATGACAAGTGGTACATGGGGAAATTTGTTGGTGTCTGACTAGCTAGTGTCCCACTGAGGAGATGGAGGATGCAAGAGTTGAAGCCATCCTGCATCAGGAGTTAGGTCCATAAGATTTTGTGATGCATGACTATGAGAGCAAGACTCGTCCTATCTAGAAGAGTGGCTACATCCATACTGATGCTCATGAGGAGGGGTGGAGTTGAGAGGAACCCAAGCAATAGTGAAAGGGGAATTACCCTAGTGGTCCAATAAAGCTCTTGGAGATGTGAAACTTCAAGTGCAACTTTACTATATTGCACCTAAATCTACATAAGAATATTAGCAAAACATAGATTTATTACACACGAAATTATTTATCAACATTATTATGATTAATGATCTATTTCTTTAACTACACTCCTGGTCTGCAGGATCGTGTGACTATTGTTTTGGGCTATGTGAGTGCCTCACTTCCTTCAATGTATTTGGGTCTCCCTCTCACTATTAAGGAAGTCACTCCCAATTTCTAGAATACTATACTTGAAAGGATTCAAAGGAAGCTTGCAGGGTGGAAAGGTTCGATCCTGAGTGATGCTGGTAAACTGTAACTCCTTAATGGTACTCTTCAAGGGATTCTGGTTTACTTCCTCTCTATGTTCAAAATTCCTAGTTACATTGCTAAAAAATTTGAAAAGATATGAAGAGTCTTCCTCTGGTGTGGTAATGAAGAAAAGAAGAAGATATCTCTTGTTAGTTGGGATAAGGTGTGCCTTCCTAAATCTGGGGGAGAGATGAGCATTAGGAAATTCCAATCTACAAACAAAGCCTTGCTTGCCAAGGTGGGGTGGGACCATTTAAAGAATAAAAAGGACTAGTGCAAGATAATGAATGCTAAATACCTAGGAAATTTCCTCCTAATCGGGTGTATTTCGAATGATCACCCCCGTGGGTCCTTAGCTTGGAATAAAATTTGCAAGATGAAGAAGTTGCTTCAATCAAGACTGAGATGGAAACTTGCTAGTGGCAGTTGTATTCATTTTTGGGAAGACCCTTGGCTATTTGACTCCCCATTGGCCCTTTCTAAGTTTAAAAACCTAATGGAACCTATGATTCAGTTCTTTGGTAGGAATGTTTGTGACTACCTTCATGGTCCACTCGGATTCTGGAGATGGAAATACTTAGGCCCCTCTTTCTCCAAACCTGAAATGACTGGCTAATTCCTTACAGGACTTACTCCCATTATCCAGAATCCCCATATCTAATGTTGAGGATGATTTCTTTTGGTCTTTGGAAAGTAAGGGAAACCTTTCTATCAGGATGACTTATAGTTTTCTATCAGACAAGAGCACTCAAAGCAGGATTTGGAAATGGGTTTGGAATTGACACTTGATTCCAAAAATAAATTTCTCCTAGTGGACGGCTTGTCAGAATAGAATACTAACCCAAGATAACCTAAGAAAAAGGGAATTCTTGATCCTAAATAGATGTATGTTATGTAAAAATAATGAAGAGTTAGTGGATCACCTATTATTGCATTGTCCTTTTTCTATTAAGGTTTGGGACCTGGCTTTCCAAAATTTGGATACTCACTAGACCCTGAATAAGGATTTAAAATCCTTTATTGAAGGATGGACTGGACCCTTTCAACATCCTCTCCCCATGGAGATCTGGAGACAAGTCCCCCCCATCATCTGCCAGTTCCTATGGAAATAAAGGAACAATTGGTTCTTCAGAAACACTAAGAGGAGCCCCAAGGAAGTTTTTGGCATTAGATCCAGACTTATTTTTGAAAGCATCTCCCTATTCAAGTGGAAACCCCTGGACAATGCCCCTACTATGTGGGAGATAAAAATGGAAAAATCTTGGAACATAAAACTTAAGACCAACTCTTTTGATAACTCCAAGTTCCTGGCTAGAAAAAACACAGTTTGGATCCCCTCGGGTTTGGCTCTGTTTAAACTAAATCTTGACAGTGCGACCAAGGGGAACCCCGGTATAGCCAGTATCAATGGTGTTATAAGGGATTGCAAGGGAAACTTGGTTGTTGGGTTTGCTGGAGGAATTGACATTCAATCTTCTATGATGGCTAAGTCATGGGTGTTTCTCAAGGGCGCCAAGTTCATTGTCACACTAGGTATAAAAAATTTACATATTGAAGGGGACTCTAAGACTATAATTGAATATGTTATTCATGGTCGGTTGCATGGTTGGAATATCAGGGATATCCTATTGGACATAAATTTATTGGTTTCAAAATTGGAAATAAATTACTTGACTCACACCTATAGGGAGGGTAACCAGGTGGCCAATGGTTTGGAAAACTTGGGCTCCACTTGGAGTCTATGCAAGTGTTGGAAAAGGCTTGAGGCACTACCGAACATAGGAATATAACTCCTCAATGATGGAAAACAATACTAATTCTTATGGGTACAGGTGGCACTACACGTCGGGGCCTTGGGTGATGAGGACTAGGCCAGGTGAGGTGTTGATTTTAAAGTGGGATGTCGAGAGGTTATTTTATTTCATAACTATGTATGGTGGGGGTCCTTGGCCTTTATGGGCTATCTTTTCAAATGTACTACATATTGCATCAAATCTTCGGGAATGTGTGTAATGTGATGTTCATCACCAGCTTACTTGATAATTCCAATTTAATCAACCTTATGATGAGCATAAGATTTTATGAGATGTACTTAATAATTTCAAATCTTAGCCCCATAGCTAAAATGCCTTTCGCATGATGGGTATTAATTATCCGTATTTCATTATCATGGCTTATTGGCTAAGCTTATGGTACTTAAGGGATGATTATGGCCCTGCATTTTTTACATCATTGGGAATGACCGCTGAAGCATGTAAATATTCAATAGCTTTAATTGTTCCTTAATATCCTGGGTGGCAAGGTAATGATGGTTTAAGAAAGGGTAAATTCACCAGCGGCCAGTCCATTTTCTGGCTAGCTTTGTTTCTCTGTGCCAATTCCAGTGTGTTGTGGATCAAGATGGGTGGCGACAGGGTCAGGACCGAGCCAAAAAATTGTGAGGAGTTTTGTAGGGACCCCATAGCTTGACATATCTTTATAGAGGTAGGTTTGGTGACACTTTTAGAGATTTTGTGGGCCACAATGAGAAAATGCTAGCTCAATTTGCTGGTTCATGGAAGGATAGGTGTGTCACCATGGGAGGAATTTTGTTAGAGGTGGATGAGGAAGTGATAGGTAAGGTGATGAACCTCTCTTGTGATGGAAAGAAATACAAAAAGCACACCAAAACACAAGACATGGAGAGTCTCAATGCCTTCTTCAAGGACAACGAGAAGTCGATTAAAAAGCAATCGGGTTTTGACTGTGAGGCACTACCAAAACCCTGGGACAAGGTGTGTCTTTCTCTTATGAAATATGTTACTTTAGAAGGTAGATATAAGGTTTTTTACTTTTACCATATCCCATTATTAAATCACCTATGGCACAAAATGATCCTCAACTTTCTCTTCTTTTTACTGACTTCCCTAGAAAATTCGATCAAAGAATCCCATGATGTTGTTGCTCCCAATCTTGATATTCCACCTCACTTGTCGCTACACCAGGGCCTAATCCTTAGGCTCTATAACTTCCATTTGGCCTTATGCCCTCCTAAACCCATCTCAGTTGTGTGTGTGGAGGAATTGGAACCTCCCGACCTTTCCTCTGATAAATTGTCCCTTATTGCTTTGATGGGTCCTAATAGGAAAACCCTCATGCCTAAAAATGAACCTTGTGTTGAGCCTATGTCTAAACCCCCATCAAAAAAGAAGAAGGGGGAGGTCGGGTTGGTCCAGTCCAAGGCTGCAACTGGCATATGCAAGCTAAAAAAAAAAATCAACAAGAAGGAAAATAGACCCACTGCCAAGAAGAAGGGGAAAAAATAATCTTCGTGTCAAGTGGACATGTCGACCACTGACATGTCGACAATTCAGGGGATTTTCCTTTTCCTATGCTAAGCACAATTGAAGGGATGGAAAGGACCGCTAAATTCTATGAAGTCTTATAAAAATGGGGAGGTCTACTTAAAGGAGAATTCTTGTCCTTAGCCCTCGATGAAGAAGGTCTAGAGGACAAAGCACGTTGCTACACAAGAGTAGATTGAAAAGGAATTGTAGAGGAAGGAGGAGGCGGAACCAAATCAAACATTAAGCCCCTATTCTTATACTTATAATATGCTTTATACAATAAATCACCATGGGGTAATATGGGTCCCACAAGAGCAGGCCAAAAATGATCAAGAGAAAAGCCCCCACATGACACTAGTGGCTTATATCCAATGTCCTGGATAGTCTACACAATGCCCTCATGAGGAAACTTCAAACGCTTTTGGACAACAAAAGTGACAACATTCATAGAAACTAGCCAGGGAATTCTTAGTTTCACTCTGAATAATTTTGATTCTTATATCACAACAAATATTGTAGAAATAGTCTTAGGTCCCACAAGGATCAATAGAGAAATAGATCCCAGAGGGGAAAGAGAAATACCATCGTGTGTACGAATGGTATCCTTAAACTCGTCATATCTTGCCTTGTGTAGAGAATTACTGAAGAGTGTTTACTCTATTATGGCATTGACTCTATTGGTGGAATCAACCATAATGCTAGTGATGACATTATCATTGACCTGAGAAGGAATGTAAAGTGGAGAGTCTTCTCAATGATAAGGAAATTCATTAGGCGTGAAATTGTAATGTCGTAAAATTGCACCCCTTGCAATTTCACTTACATTCTTGTATCCACTTTGGTTTCCACTCCATTAGCATTTGTGTAGGTTAATTTTAGCCCTTGCATCAACCTTTTTCCCCTCTTAGGATGCTTGAGACCCCTTTTCAACAACTACCTTCGTGCATCATCTTTGTGTCAAACCTTGTGCTTTTCCCGTTCTTGTCATTTTGTAGCATCACATTTCTAGACACTAGTGTGCCACATGGATGTCCACACACTGCGCTAGCATCCTGTGACATTTTGACATTCAAATGACCATTTTCAAGTGCCTTTCCACTTGTCAGCTACTTTTGTCAGTGGTAACAACCCAAGATTCCTTGTAACAGCTTGGGAAGCTTCTTTTCCCTCCTATTCTCTCTTTAAAAGCTATCTTTTCAATTCATTTAGTCTTCTAGCTTCTTGGCTTCTCTCTTGGACATTATCTCTTTTGATCCCTTGTTTGCATAGCTCTCTATACCTTGCTACAACAACACTCTCACATTCTCACAACACTCTTTGTAACTCTCTTGGCTCTCGCAGCTCTGCCTCTCCCCTTGGCTTCCTCAAGCCATGCAATTGATATTTTGCTTATCTTGTATCTTTGAGCATCTTGGGATTTCTCACATCCCCTATCTATTACATCTCCATCTCATGATACGGGTTCTCCTCCTTGAGTGAGGATTTCTTTTAATCACTCTTGCATTCATTTCATTTATGCTTATTATTTCTCTCTATCTATTTGGTTGTCCCTAGAGGTGGGAACATCGAAATTGGGGTTTAACTATGGCAAGCCCCTAAACATCCCCAACATTTTCCCTCAATCTCATGTGTGTAGGTATTGAAGATATTTATTTGCTAGAGGCTTCCTTGCTTGGTCCATTGTGAGCACTTCATTTCTCCTTCACTTTATTTCAGTTTTATCATTCTCTGATTACTTTCTCGCATTCTTAAGAGTCTTTAGCAATTAGAACTACGTAGAAGTAGTCATTTAGCTTTTTTCTATGATAACCTTAGGTTTCAGTCCATATGAGACACTAGCGTGCCTCTAGAACTCCTAGGCATCTCACTATCATCCTTGTTCCACACTGTTGTCCTTTGGCCGAGAGTCGATCAGTTTGTCCAAAAAATCTTTGTGACCTATTCTCTTTGATTCTCAAAATATCACTTTGTTCCTTGAGGTAGTTTAGGGAAGTTCACTCCTTGGGACTCTCTTGAGAATAAAGAGACTCATGAGTAGTGAATTCCCCTTCTCTACAATTTGGTGAAACCAACGTGAAAACACCTTCCCCAAATTTTTTTCATTTCATACTATGAAGGTGATACACCGGCCTTTGACCGAATTGTCTATATCTCTATTTCAAAATATACTTTCTATCTTCCTTCTATTTCTTTCCAACTTTGTTAAGAAGCTTCAACAAGTTCTCTTACAAGCGTGTAAAAGTGAGTTCTTCTCTCATTTCTTATTATTCTTTGTTGATCCCTCTTGAAATTCCTTCTAAGGATATTTTGGTGCAAGAGGATGAAATCATTGATTATTTTCTTAATATTACTCTGCCTTCTATTCATTCCAATGCACTCTCTTCTAGAGATGATGCATTAGTGAATGATGAATATTCTCTTCATTCCAATACAGTCTCTTCTAGTGATGAGGCATTAGTGAATGATGAATATTCTCTTCATTCCAATGCACTCTCTTCTAGAGATGATGCATTAGTGAATGATGAATCTCCTCTTCATTCCAATGCACTCTCTTCTATAGATGATGCATTAGTGAATGATGAAGTTCCTCTAACATCAGATCCTCCAAGGATAGATGTTGAACATATTTCTTCAAATGATTCTTCTACAATTTGTAATGAATCTATAAATATAATTTGTCTCTGTCGCCCCTCAAAGGCCTAAGAGACCCATCATTTATCTGACCCCAGCTAGTCCTTCTCCTATATTAATGGTGTTCCATTTAACAGTGATTCTCTTGTTCTTTGTAAGGATCCCTCTTATAAAGTGGTAGCCCATACTTATAAGACTAGAAGGAATAAACAAAATTTTGATCAGCCTACTTCTTTACCACCTTCTCAACCAAGTCTTCCTTCGGCACCCAGACCTACAATTAAAGCACTTAGTGATTACGATCTTATCGAGCAACTTCGTGTTACTCCGACCAAGATCTCACTATGGGACTTGCTTCAAATTGATCTAATTTATCAAGGTATGCTTTAGGAATCCTTCCAAAAGATCCTCTTGCCTTCTTTTTCAAGGCCAACAGATGTTAATGCATTGATAGCTCATATTCGTGTGGATTCACTTAATATTATGTTCTATCCACAAGAACTCTCGCCTCTAAAAGTACAAAAGCAAGAAGACCCACTAATGATCATATTTAATATTAATAAAATTGGCATTAAACGTACTCTCATTGATTTTGGTTTGGATCTCAATGTATCTAGCATTGATCTATTGCCTAAAATTAAAATTGATTCATCTTTTCTTGTGGCTTCTTCTATTGTCATTTGTGGGTTTGATAATGTTAGGCACAAGATCTACCTACAATAGTATTTCCTTTGCAGCTTTGACCCATTGCTATACCCACTCTGATATATGTTATGTCAGAAAAGTTTCCATATAATCTACTTCTCAATAGACCTTGGATTCACACTATGGGTGCAGTCCTATCTACCTTACATAAATCTATTAAGTTCATTTGTAACAATCAAGTAGTCACAATCAGGGCTGACCTTGATGTCATACACTTATGTGAGATGGTAGTTGTCAGTCAGGCTGAATGATTGTGCCTACTCTTATCCCTTGAGTGTCTTCCAATGTGTTGATGTCTACTCCAGTAGTACCTGTTACAAAGGATACTCTTGAGATAGATTTCCCTAAAGAAGATCCTTCTAAATAAAGAAATCTTAAATCTACTTCTCAAAATAATGAATGTCTTAGTGATGATTGGGGTTCTCTAGACTATACAGATTCCTTCATTGGGGAATATAAATTTGACCTGATCCACTTAGGCCTTCTAATAACATCATCTAAACCAGCTATCAAAAATGATTATTCTTTTGTATCGTGGGATAATGTGAACAAATTTTGTAATGTCCTTGATGCTAATCCTCCCCCTATCAAGGAAGATGATCATGCTAATACTGATAGTTCTTTCAAGAAGGCTGACGGTGATCCTGTAGAGGAGTATAATCCCCATTGCTAGAATAGTGCTCTCTATGAAGATCCTCCTCAAGATTTGCAAACACATTATGGCCCTGGTTTTAAACTTATCTCTAAATATGGCTATGTGCATAAAGGTTATGGGTGTAATGAACAAGGCATCCAGGTCCCTATAGAATGTGCACCTCATAAGAATAATTTCAGGCTTGGTTTCTTGAATTAATAATCTAAATGAAAACCACGATTGAATGTTGATATGATTTCTGCTCAACATCATTCTCTCAAATTGATTCATCTACCATTGTATGCTAGCTTCATGTCTTCTTCTTCTGAGCAATCAAACTCTTCTTCACAAGACAAAGGGTTGCTTCCTACTCCTCATTCTTTATCTAAGCAAGAGTCTATCTTTTTGAGGCTTCTCAAAGACCACTTGATTACTCTTCCTCCTCCTACACATAAGAAATTTCATAAGAATGATAAAGAAAAACATTTTTTTGTGCATACCATCTAGTGCTTGGCCATTCCACTAGTGAATGTAAGGCCTTGAAGGACAAAATACAACAACTTCATGATTTTTGTGCCATCACTCATCTATTTAGTGATTCACCTACCTCTCCTTCAAATAATAAGTGATATCGAGGTCTACCTCTATCATTTCCATTCTAAGCATCTTCTCATGAGGTTCTCACACCTCCCTTCTATAGTATCTTACATGGTTCTCCTCCCTTATATATTGGGGGTAGTGATAACTTGTTCTAGAGATGTGTGTCCTTCTTAAGGACCCCCTCTCTTCAATATATCTTTCAATTGGAGCGTTCCTTTGAATGGGCCCCTTTGTGTCTTGAAGGGTTCCCTAGCGAATGAACCCCCTTTGAAAGCTTCTCCTTCAAATGAATACATCGCATCTATCTTAGGGGCAACCTAACTAGACCTATCTTTTATGTGACTGTCCTACAATGTAGCTTGCAGTAACCACAGGCTTATCTAATTAGTCTTGCTCTATAGGACAAAGAACCTGTAGAGCTCCTTTCCATCAAGCTTTCCTTGCAGGAATAAGAACCTGTAAGGACCAATCAGACTCTATGAAGCCTCTCACATCGGGCTTCCCTTAGGACTGAGCACATGGGGCACATCCTTTGCAATTGAGGACCTGTAAGGCACTTTCATCTTGTGGGATCTCTTTTTTCGACTCTGTAGAACCAAGCACCTACAAAGCCTTTTTTCACCTTTTTGTAGGTTTGAGGGCCTGTGGCACATTTTTTTCAACTCTCCACTAGACTAAGTACCTGTGGAGCTATCTCTCTCTTCTCTTTTCAATTGTGTATACCAGATTGAAGATTTGCATCTTCTTCCTCCTGAGTATGTACTTATTTCTCTCTTCGACATTGGTTGCTTCCCTGTCTTTTGGGTGCATTCTTCTCTTAAAGCAATCAATCCTTACATTCTTCTCTCTAATTAAAAATTCTTCTATGTGTTATTTCTTAATTTAGGGACGACGCATAATACTGAGACAACCTTTTACATCGAGGTCTCTTTCACTTTGTTGACTCAAATCTTGTTAGTTTGTTATGTGTCTTTGTGTATGTGTCATCCATGTATATGTTCTAACCCCATTATGTAATGACTTTTTATGTTCTAACATTGTTTTCTTTTGCAAGTCTTTCTTGTATAATGTATTTGTTTTGTAGGTCTTTAGCCTGGGGGGAATGCTTCCTCTACAATATATTTTTGGTACCATGATGTTATTTATGTTTAGTAAATTTCCTTTAGCATGCATATTAGTGTAGATTCATATGCTCACTAAAGTGGGGGAAAAATGTAATGTCATAAAATTGCACCCCTTGTAATTTCACATACAATCTTGTATCCACTTTGGTGTTCACTCCCTTAGCATTTGTGTAGGTTCATTTTTTCCCTTGCATCAACCTTTTTCCCCTCTCAGGATGCTCGGGACCCCTTTTCAGTAGCTATCTTCATGTGTTAGCTTTGCATCAAACCTTGTACTTTTCCTATTCTTGTCATTTTTTAGCATGATGTGTTTGGACACTAGTGTGTCGCACTAGCGTCTTGTGACATTTGACATTCAAATGATCATTTATGAGTGCCTTGCCACTTGTCATCTACTTTTATCGATGGTAATGGCCTGGGATGCCTTGAAATAGATCGAGAAGCTTCTTTTCCCTCATATTCTCTCTTTAAAAGCTATCTTATCTTTTCAATTCATTTGGTCTTCTAGCTTCTCTCTAGCCTCTTGGATTCTCTCTTTTTCTCCCTTTTTTACATAGCTCTCTATAGCTTGCTACAACAACACTCTCACGTTCTCACAACACTCTTTGTAACTCTCTTGGTTCTCATAGCTCTACCTCTCTCCTTGGCTTCCTCAAGCCTTGCAAGTGATATCTTGCTTATCTTGTATCTTTGAGCATCTTGGGATTTCTCACATCCCTTATCTATTACATCTCCATCTCATGATACGGGTTCTCCTCCTTGAGCAGGGATTGCTTTTATCACTCTTGCATTCATTTTATTTCTGCTTATTATTTTTCTCTATCTATCTGGTTGTTCGTGGAGGTGGGAACATCAAAATAGGGGTTTGACTGCAACAAGCCCCTAAATAGCCCTAAAATTTTCCCTTGATCTTATGTGTGCAGGTATTGAAGATATTTCTTTGTTGGAGGCTTCATTGCTTGGTCTATTGTGAGCACTTCCTTTCTCCTTCACTTTATTTTAGTTTTATCATTCTTTGATTACTTTCTCACATTCTTATGAGTATTTAGCAATCAAAGTAGTAGTCATTTAGCTACTTTCTGTGATAACCTTGGGTTTCAGTTCGTAGAAGATGCCATCACATCGTGTTGTCATCCTTTGGCCAAGATCTTGTCAGTTTGTTTAAAAAATCTTTGTGACCTATTCTCTCTAATTCTCAAACTCTCGCTCTATTCCTTGAGGTACTTTAGGGAAGTTTGCTCCCTGGGATTCTTTGGAGAATAAAGAGACTTGTGAGCGGCGAATCCCCTTTCTCTACAAAATAATATGTCAAGCATCTTAACCTTCTAACTTGGAGGGGAGATCATAGTGATGGATACCATGTTCGCATATGCAACATCATCAGATGGAGTAGAAGAAGTGGTGATAAAATTAGAAGAATGAGGTGGAAAAAGGTCTATGTAAATCTATGGTTGATTGTTGGCCTTGGAGATAGATTTTTTTGAGTTGTAATTCTTACTATCAAGTTGGATGTTATTGCTATCTATGTGCTTATGAATCACATGTCTCAAGTGCACAAATAATTCAATGTCATGCCTAGGTATTCAATGGTTGACAAAAATTAGAAGCATCATACTAATTGGGGTATGGCTTGTTGTCAAGGAGCTGTCTAATCTCCAAGATGGTGATCAAATTAACTTTAAGTAATCTCTAAATTACACGTGAGTAAGAATCAAATAATTTCATGAAAACTCGATTACATTGTGATCCAAGCATGCTATTTTCAATTGTCTGGGGGATGATCACCACATTAGCTCTTGTCTTGTTTTTCTTTGACCCTCCAAAATAAAACATAACTCCATAATTATCAAGATGTGAGGATGAGGTAGAAGTCCCATTCTAGGCCACGTCTATTGATAATCTCACAACATAGTACACAAATGAGAAAAAGAAAGATATTTCATTAAGGAAACTCGTTCCCTCAATGTTGGTTGGAGACTTCCCATGGATATCTATAAATATCATGATTATACATAGCATAGGGAATTTGTGAAGAGATAGATTTATAATGAGAAATAAAATCAATTAACTTATTATTAAGTTGTTGCTTACAATGGACAAGATTAGCAATAGTGACCTTGGAGCCAATGTTTACCTAAAATCACTGTAAGAATTGATTCATCAACTCAAGCAATGAGAAAAACCATTTAAATGTGGTCTTCTTAAGGGATCAATGAACAATTTCACTAACAAATGGAATTGATGCAAGAAGTCACTATAGAAAGTAGTGAAATTAGCATATATCTACATATCTCCCTTACCATTGTACTTATCAATTTTAGGTTATTCAATCCTTTGGGACATATGAGCATTCAAGTGTTAGAAGCAAGAGGATTGTGATGATAGTAAGGAGTAAGCATGGATTGTGTAGAAAAGTTGGTTAGATTAGAAAACTGAGATTTTATTTCACCCATATTTTGCAATAGGGTGTTTAGAATTGGATTAGATGGCAGGGGATGTAGATTAACCATCGTGACAAAAGCTTTCACTATGGGAGTTTGAAGTGTAGAACTAAGAAGAGGAGGGATGCTATACCCCAAAGGATTCTGAGACACATTAGCTCTAGGAGTAATAGGAGGCACAAACATAGTTATGCTCAATATGAAATCTTGAAGAGTTACCAGCCCCAAGCATAGAAGCAAAGTAACTTGCTAGTGCAATGAAGATGACAAGAATCCTCAAGGTGGGAAAAACTTCCTCAAATGATAACCATGGAGCTTTGCAAGATATCACTATGTTTACCAATGGTGGAACAATGGAGTTTTCTTTGAAAGCTATCAATGAGAGAGAGAGGTAGAGTTATTTGAAAGATATGTGTATGAGAGATGGAGAATGTTGTGAATTACAGAAGAAAATAAAAAGAGTGATGTAGAATGCTCAAGGATTGTGTCTCTTTCCAAAAGATCAATATTCTCTAGAAAGGAGTGTTATTGGTTCAAAGTTGCATGCCTAAGCAGTCCTCGATGAGAGTGTAGGTTGGCAGAGGAATTACACTAACAAAACATGGAAATTGTAATGTCCTAATGACTAACACAGTTGCAATTTTTTGTGGGATAAGAGTGCAACACATCAATGTCTCCACAACACACCTGTCTGAGCTAAATCAGACTTAACCATCAAGAAGATGGACATGCCATGTGTTGAAAGATGTTTTAGATTAAAATTGGGATTAAAGAGCATAATTATCTTAATTATAACTAAAGGGGAAGGTGTATGTAATGTAAAATTGCATAGGATGCAACTTATGACATTACAAAACCTCTGAAGGTCACTCCTAATAGTGTTTGAAAAGGCTTTATAAAATTTGCAAGGGAAGTCATCAAGAGTCGAAGCCTTATCATTAGACATAGAGAAAACTCCATCCTTGAGACTTCTTTGGGTGAGGAGTTGGTCACAAAAAATATGTTGAGCATACGACACCTTACAAGGCACAACTTCAAGAAATTTCTATAAGGCAAGACATCTTGTGGTCATGTATTCTTAGGTAGTAAGAAACATTCTCATAGTGCCAAACAAAGGCCTAGAGAACATAAAGTAATTCTTAGAAGAGTTATGACCTTCACAAATTTTCTTAGTAGTATAGAAAGTGTGATAGGTCCACAATGCCTAAAAAAAATATTTTGACACTTTATCCCAAATTTTGAGTTAGTGCAATTTGGTTTTGATATGAGAGTCGTAGGCAACATATAAATCCATAAGTTTTGTATGATGTCACAATTGGGCTACTCGAAGTTGGGTGACCGAATCGAATATTTGAGATTCTAGAGGAGACGTGGTCAAGTAGAGATCTCGAGTAGTAGTCTCATACGAGCAGTGATGAAACCTGAAATGCCCTCTCTAGAATAAACTGATAAAACACAACTAAACAGCTAAATTAATAGATTTATTTAAATTTTAAATTACTCTTTAATGATATGGATATGAAATAAGACTTGCAGCTACAAACAAAATATGAATCAAAAGAATAATTTACGGTTAGAAATATTTTTTTCTTTCACTATCAAAAACACTATTACAAATAATGGAAGTATTAATATCACCAGAGAGAGCATGTTTCATAATAATCCTACCACTAGTATCACAAAGAAATTGGTAATTATTAATGCACAATACAAAGCAAATATTATCTATATAAATATAGATTTAAGTATTTTATTTATTTTCATTTGTTCTTGCATATTTACATATATATATGAATTCATTCTAATATTTTAAAAATAATCAAAACTTGAATGTATACATCAATCCCATCAAATATCAAAATGTCTATAACATGATCCATTAATTAAAGAAAACCAACGTTAGAAAGACTAAAATAATTAAATGTAGCGCAAGTAATAAGAGATCTTATGCTGAAATGTTTAAGAAAGAAATTTAGCCTAATAATATTAAAAATTGTCAGAGATAAATTGGTGCATATTAAAAGAGTCTATTACAAAGATAAAACTAGTTGCTTCACATGACAGGAATGAGTAAAGGCTTACACTAGAAATTAAAGATTATTTCAGAATAAGATAACAAAACGTTTTATTCAATTTTGGCCGTAGGAAGCAGAATATTAAATGAGGTTTTCAACAAAGAGAAAGACGTGAACTTTGGCTGCACCAAAAAGAACAACACTGTCGATGAAGCAGAAAATGAATAACAAAATGTGTTATATACAAACTACTACCCTATGCACAATCGCTCAAGACTCAATATTAAAGCAACAAAAATGGGTAAAAGTTTTCCTAGAGAACCGAATACAATGCTATCAATCACAAGTTGGCATGCAGCACAATTATTACCACACTTCTCTATAATACTAATTAATGAAATAAACATCAGTGACCAATGGTAAAAACAAGGCATAGAAATGAATAGCAACAAGAAGAATAACTGAAGTAGTAATCAAATTGATGCAAAATATGTTGTGTACCGATGGCAATGGGTAGAAATGACCTAAAGAAATATATATGCATACAATAAGTGTAATGACTACAAGATTAATTCCCTGCAGAGTCTAGACGCATGCCACGATTATACAAGAACTGTGTTCTTCTATCAATTAGATTATGGTAGATTCTAATTATGGTGAAGTGAAAATGGAAGGGTTACATAAGAAAACTGCAAGAGATGATGACTTTGCAATTGGGGTCCCAATTAGCGTTCATTGCTTGTATCAAGATACAAAATCTCAAAAACTTAAAGAGAAATTAAGACATAAATAGACTATGTGACGCACAAACCTGATACATAAATTTATTTGTATTCACTGCCCTAAACTAATATGAAAATATTGTTGGTTCAGAATTGATACCCGACCAGCTAAGCAATAATACATTTACAAAAAATGAATTCCATGAACTATTAGTATTTGCCTTAACAGAAGCATTAGAAGTTATTGGTTTCCTTTAGAAAATTCCTATCGATAGTACTTTACACATTATTTCTTATTAAGAGACCTATGATTACACTATGCTAATAGTCATTGTGCTGGAACAAATCTTGAAAACGGATTCTCAGAACCAATACTCAGATCTATCCATTGAAACGTGATTGCTTACCGCACTGGACAAGGATTCTACTTAAGAAAGCATACAAATAGATTATCAATAAAACCATAGTTTCGCCTATTCAGGAAATAAAACAAAAGAATCAGAATTGTTCCACAAACAAAACTTAAACATATGTTTCTCATGAGCTCCATAATTGATAGGTCCAACCCCAAACACCTTTGATTACTGAAAATTATATTGAAGTCTTCAGTTGGTAACCGAGTTGATTTCCCCATTGCAAAAGATCAGGAATTGATTTCTACAATGATCCAGAGGGTTAGTTAAAAGAAACGGTTACTCCTATACCAGTAGAGCTGCATCAAATAATAGAGGATATGTCAGAAAATGAAAACTTTTAGTTAAACCTAAAAAGAGGTATCTCAAGAGTTAGAAATGGATATGTCTCAGAGATAAATTTGCATTAACTATAAATTGAATATAAGGTCACTGAGAGTTAATTTAATAGATACGCAAAAGCAAGAATCAACCACGGTTGGGGCATAACGTATAGACGGGTTAGAAATGATAAAGTGGTACTTCTAAAGAATGCGACAGTGGCCAATACGTTCCAAGGAAATATTACACAATAGCATGACTCATATTATTCTCTAGAAAGCGATAACATTCACACAATAGAGTGTATACGCTAGGTTCAATATTACAAAAAGGGTACTCATTTCACAATAATACCATGCTCTAATTATTGCAACCGAATATCCTTCTCCACCATGCATGACAAATAAATAAGCATACTTACCATTGCGTAGAAGAAAGTATATTACTCTTATCGCATTATACGCATATATCAAGAACTCTAGACTGCTTGTTAATACAAGTATTAAACACTTTATCTGTGTCAAGGTTACATAATGGAGCCTAAAATTATTGTAACGGCTGAGGTCTTATCCTACGTTGAACATGCTTTTGTATCCTATAACTTCACATAAAGATGATGACAAATATTTGCTATATATGAAGATCAGATTAGAAAAATTACAAAAAAATCACTTTCTTCATAAGATCTCAAATCTACACAAGCAATTCCACTAAAAATTCAACATTTGTTTACAGTATAGCTTTTGCAGTCAAAAACATAAAAGTTCCTCTGGATGTTTATTATACTTGCAATTGAATTTATTGATTACAATTCTTGGTAAACACATGGACCAAATCTTACAACTAATACTTAGAAAGGAATGAACAATATACCTGGCACATAAAGGATGATACCAAAATTTACCTTTACTTATAGCTAGATATTTTTTTTCACTCTGCAACACTTAATTGATCAACAATCATTTTGAATCATTAGTGTTATAAGTATTACTTAAATTCATTCTTTTTCAACAATTTTAAGACCCTTACTGAAACCTTCAAACATCGAATAGAGCAACCTAGGCTTGCTTGCCACTCAACCGTAAGACTAAAAAGTCCACCCCCGAGCAAGAAACAAAACCAATGCCAATTTGCAGATTTAAAATCAAAATAGACATTAACACATACTCACACATAATGAATTTGTTCACCAAATTCTTATTTAGGGGGAGAAGGGGAATTCCCTTCCCTCTTGGGGAACAAAAAAAACAATCATACAACTTTGTTCTCATCACACAACCGCCACCACAGATCCAACAATCTCCACACACAACCACCACCATCCATCCAACAATCTACAACCACTACCATCCATCCAACAATATTCACACACAACCATCACCATCCAACACACCTCCATACATTACATTAAACCAAAATGCCATTCATGGCTCTCCAATTTAATACATAATTCCATACTTTTCATATTTGACCAATCATCCCCAAGAGAGGCTCCGCGCCCTCCTCAACCCCACATGAAGGAGGTTCTCATCCCTCAGGTGAGATCAACGCCTTATACACACCCAAACCCCCTAATACTCAACATGATAACACACAAAACAATAACAAACAAACAAAAAAAAAATTCCAACCATCTATCAAGAATTCAATAACACAGAATTTACCAATACAATTCAAGCATACCTTGGTTGTCCCAATTTATAGTGTCTTTTTCCTTTTTTTTGAAAATAAAATATCTCTCAACTCTTCAATTTCCTCGATACATTATCCAAATAGAAACATAACCAAATGAAAACACGATCCCCTTCACAAATAAATACACATAAAAATAAAATTATATTTTCAACATTAAACTCCCTTGACCAAACCAAAATCAATAATAAGCATTTAGTATTTGGGTTTTATCTCCAAAATTTAAGGACCGAGCCTGCCCACCTACAACACCTTATTAGAAACATAAGTACTTTTGAAAATTATAATCTGAAACATTAAATATAATTTTAAAATCTTCTAACATCAAATTATTATAAGATCCAAAATACTTTATGTTCAAATTAAATAAACATATCATTTTATTTATAAGTAGATAAATATTAGCTATGTCTCACATTCTCCCCCTCTAGTCACAGGCTTCCTCATGGAAGCTACCAAAAAGATATGAGGATAAAACTTTCATCTAGAATGCATCCTCCCATGAATAGGTTTCCTCAAAATTCCACTAATATTAATTTTCATAATGAAAACTCACAATGGAGATATTGATAACATATTCCTTTCCTAAGAAAATTGATCAACAAAAGATAACATTTTGCACACACCTTCTATCCAATATGTCATTTTTGGAAGCCAATCATCCTGAATATATTCCACATGTGTCACTTGAATTCTTTGAATTTCCCTGTCTAACTATTAATATTGCATGTTGCTAACTCAAGATCACATAAATAAACATTAATCAATTTCACTTGAACTATTTTGATATAATAACTTCATAAGAGAATTCAAATGAATACACTTATGTTTATGAGTGATAAATGATAATGAATTTATACTATTCTATCAAATTGGATGTTTCCACTACAAATAAATTATTAAATAATGAAATGGGAAAATAAATGAATCAATTTGATTATATAAGCATCTATTGATGATAATACCAATCTTCACAAAATATTGCTCTCTACCACGTCATGATAACTGTGTGTTACATTTAAGTCTTAAATCTTTAAATAATAATAATATTTTACTATTGACTAAAGATATCACATGTACTATTAATAACTTCATGATAACTCATGATATTTCCTTAATAGAAATCCACATCATCCTTCAAAATAAGTTTCTTCAGCCTCTTACAAAAGCAAATACAATTTAAGAATTTTGCACTACTAGGATTCAACTCTAGTTAAAGTGAATAGTACCTTGCAATTTTGCATTTGGAGAAGGATCAACAATTTTTTTTTTTAATCGGTAAATAACTACTAGGGGCATTACCTTTTATATTAATATCAAAAAATGTTTTACATCCGTTGTCACAAAGACTTGGATGATATGATCAAAGTCTACATTTCCTACCCTTTACATGCTACTGAGGCATATTCCGATTGTATTTCACCCCTACCCATTACAGACATTACAAAACTGAGGGCTCTCATACTGCTTTGCAACCAAAATATCCCTCATAGAAAGAAAAAATATATAGTTTTGACCATACAAAAAACCAGAAATGGAACACAACGACCCCAAACCTAATCTTCATCAGACATAGCCGCTCACATTTTCCTCGCTTCGATCGCATCAGCTACCGTCGAGCATTCAGGTCTGCATGCACTGTGTGTTGGATTTTTGGCCTTCTCTTCTATGTCTCAAGAGTTCTGCTCTCGCCATTCATCTCCATCGTCGAGCTCCTAGTCTTCGTTGTCTCCCACCAACATTTTTCCATCCAAACCTTTCGCTTGCAAATACGCCCCAACCTAGCCCGTCACCGAAGTTTTGGACATGCCCACCACCCGTAGAAGGAAAGAGATACTTCTATCAATCTCTCCCCAGCATTTCTCTAGTTCTTGTGGGCAGAATGTTCGCACCACCGTGAACTTTAGTACCTCCAAGCCATTGCCAAAAGACATATAGTACTATTGAGGCAGTGGGACAAGCAGTTTGCTATCCACATTGTCCAATGCCTCATCAATTTCCCCTATCCAAGCATGTTCAAAAACCATTTGGCACAATTTCTTGCTCTTTACCTTTGAAAGCCCCATGTACAGAAGCATGACCAAGAACATGGTCAGGATCTCTACATTGGCCCTGAACCTCTGTTGAGCCAGGAGGAATTCTTTGCCCAACACTTTCTTCATTTCCCATAAAATTAGTGGGCGCGACAAAATCAACAGCCCGTTCAGCCTCTTGTCTGTAATTTCCCCGTAGAAAGATTGATGTTGCTTGGATGTGTTCAAGAAAATCGGTGTCTCCATTGCAAAGAGTCGAATCAAGTGCAAGACGTTTCCAACTTTGATTTCTTCAAAACCTACTCCCACTTCGATCGCAATTTAAGCTTATTCCATCTATCTGCGTTATGATGGCAACTTAGGATAATATACCATCGCATCACATCCGCCAACTCTTTAGTTTGATATGGTTGCACAAGCTGTTGATTACTTATGATCAGCCATTATAGAACATAGTTGCTATTTTATGCGAGTGTAGTTTCCAGTATCAGCCTCTTTCCTATCGTACCCCTGCATGACATCTCCCATGAGTAGTCTTCCCTGATGACATACTTCCATTAATGTACATGTCCTCGGCATCATGACTACTGATGACATCATATCCATGGCGTGCTGCTCAATTTGATTATCGAAATCATCAAATTATTCCTCTAAATTTGCCATGTTTTTTGGTAGGAGGCCCTTACTTTGGCAATGAACGCATGCTTTCGGCCATACCCAAGAGTTCCATTGTAAGGAAAAAGCGAGTTGCTCTATAGCCTTTGCCTACATTTCCAACTTTGATTTCTTTATAGCCAACCTCGCTTTGAACACAATTTCAACTCATTCCCCTACTTTTTTTATGGCAGCTTAGAGTATTGTCATCATGTCAAATCCACCAGCTCCTTGGGGCGGTATGGCTACATGAGCCACCAATGACTTAAGATCCACCACTACATAACATAATTACTAATTTCATGTAAGTGTTATTTCCAATATCAGCCTCATTTTGACTATACCCTGCAAGACACCTTCCGTGAGTCATCTATCCTAATGGCACACATCCATTAATGTAGGTGTCCACATCATCTCAACCACTGATGGAAGCGTATCCCTAAGGTACCACCCATATCTGGCTATCAAAAATAACAAATTATGTCTCCAAATTCACTATCTTTTTGGCAGAAGACCCTTTTTCTTTGCCAGTGAACACGTGCCCCAACCGAAACCCAAGACTATCATCATAGGGAGATTGGGTTGCCACGTATACTTCGTCTACACATATCTTGTCATCGGGACTTCTCATCCGCCTCCTTGGCCAAGTTTTCTGCCACGTGGTTGCCTTCTCTATAGATGTGGCTCATCTTGTAAGCCTCAAATTTGTTGAGGAACTATTTTATTCGTTGCAGGCAACAGTTTAACTTCCAATTGGGGGCATTGTTGAGTTGTATTGCATTGACCATGATAAGAGAATCTCCTTCCAAGTGAATCCTTTTTTCTCCAATCACAAATCCCAATTGGATACCAATCAAGGCAGCTCAAAATTTTGCCTCGTTGTTGGTGCATGTTCTCAGATGTATGGATTTTTTTGCAATTATCCTACCTTGTTCATCCCGTGCCACACACCCTTCCCCCCCAAGCCCAGGGTTGCCCTATGCCGCTCCATCAAAATTTATCTTGACCCAACCTTCTTCCAGAGCTTCCCATATCACTTCATTCCTTTTTCTATTAATCAGGACATTCATGCCTAAACCATAGAGTCAGGGAATGGCTAGACCACTAAAAAAAATTCCATTGTCATCCTAGCTTGTGTAGATCATCTGCTTCATTGATTTTGAATAGGCTACCTCATTAACTATTTTTATGATCATACTTTCAATTTTGACATAGAGTCTCTCCTAATTCATATCCTTGTCTTGAAATATTCTTCTATTACTCTCCTAAATTTCCCAGATTATGATGGAGGGGATGATTGACTATATGCTATCAAAAACTATTTTTCTACAAGGATGAGGCCACATGTTGAACAAGGCCAATAGACATGAGGGAATCGTGCATTGGATATTCAATTTATTCATGAAGAATTTCTAGCATTGCTCTACATAGGGACAGGTCATTATCACGTGATCAGCATTTTCACTATTATGTTTACAAAGGACACACTGCCCTAGTCCCTGTACTCCTAGCATGGCTAGCCTATCCTCTGTGAGGATTGTTTTTTGAATTGTTAACCATGTGAAGACACCTACCTTTGGAAGGCAGTATTTTCCCCAAATGAGCTTGTTAGGCCAATTTTTCCTTGCTTCCACCATTTCCTTTATTTGGTATCCAAACTTGACAACGTACGACCCAGTAGAAGAGCCACACCATCTAATAATGTCTTCTTGATTGAATGGGGAGAAATTTATTTCTTTTAGGATTTTAGCTAGAGTGTCTTTCTACTCCTGAGGGGCATTTAGATCTTACAAGGAGTGTCATTCCCATTTTTGGACGCCATCCTACCACTTTGTTTTACCATAATTACAAATCTTGTTTCCCTAGATCCTTATTGTCTCTGTTTTGATTTCTTCCAGATTAGGGTGGGCTGCCAATGCTTTTTTACCATTCCAAGAATCTCTCCAAAACGAGGCAGATGGTTACGAGACATAATAACCCAGCCAAAATAACCCTAGACAGAATAACCCGGTCACAATAATCTAGGGACAAAATAACCCGGGGTCATAATAACCCAAGCCAAAATAACCCGTGGTCAAAATAACCCATGGACAAAATATCCCCATAAGAATATAGAGAAAGGAAAACAAAATTTATAAATTACATGTATGTTGCTAAAAAACTTTATTATTCAAATTTTCAATTAAAGTGTCAAATTATGAGTGATGCCTCTTATATGATCTAAAATGTTATGGTTGTCATAACCATCAACCAATCTTTTTAGTATTTCTTTGAGTTCACGGTATTTTTTCCTACTTGGTTGCCCAATGTATCCAACCATATATTTCTCTATTCTATTCTCTTGGAGACTGTTCTTTTTTCACTACTTTGATGAATTTTCAAACTGAGTTGTGTGATGCTTGAAGCAATTCACTAAATCCTCTATGCCATCCCTCAATAGTATTATTGGTTATGGGAAGATCATCTTGAGTAGCTGAATAGCAATTCCACATTGTGATTGGAAACTTGGGTGATCGTTTGTTGCCTCTTATGGTTAGTCTACCAATCCATGTGTCTTCAAAATAATCAATTATGGGTTGCAGAGTCTCCTCATTTTCTGTATAATAAGGAGATTGTTGAAGTGTTTCAAATGCATCAATTACGTCCATCTGAGGCACGAAAGCTAATGCAACAAGTTTCTTGATCTCATATGCAAATACTTCATCGGCACTGTAATGTGTTTGTAGACCTTCTTCTTGAACTTTCCTCCACAAGCATTGAGAGAAATGGAAAAAACATCCCCGAATAGTGGCATTTGGAAAAAAATTCAGAAATAGCTCCCATGAAACCTAATTCAAAATCAGTAAGTTTAGATTTTGGGTTTAGATCAGGTTGAAGTTGTTTTAATTCTGCAAGTACTTGTGTATAAGTGGTTCTTGTTTTGTTGCTCATAAGAATATAAATGAATGGAAATATTGCATCAGTTTTCAAGCCAAGAATCTTGTACAACTGTTGAAAAATACTTGGCACGGTTTTAAATGTACCATCAATAAACTAATTTTCAGATTCTTTCAGTAATTGCAAGTTTTGTGTGGTGGTGAATATTAAAAAACAATTCTCATCATTATTGTCATGAAAAAGAAACTTTTCCCCTCTATTGGTAATTGTATATTCAACTGGTAAGATAAGATCTGTCGATGTGTGAATATTAAAAAACGATTCTCATCATTACCAGCTTGATCTAAAATGACCATGGGTTATTCTGTCCATGGGTTATTATGACCCTGGGTTATTTTGTCCCTAGGTTATTTTGGTCGGGTTATTCTGTCCAGGGTTATTTTGGCCAGGTTATTATGTCCTGATACCGAGGCAGATTGGTCATTTTTTACTTCCCATGTTATGTGCTTGGAAATGATGTCTCTACATTCCAGTAAATAGTTCCATATTGTTGAGCCTCATGGGGGATCTGCAATAGTAAGGATTCAAATGGGGCAATTTGAATCCAAGTACTTTGTTCTCAAGATCTTGACCCATCTTTGGTCTCCTTTTACATACATATCCCACACCATTTCGGCCCCCATAGCCATGTTCATCAATTTTAATTGTTTGATGCCTGCTCCCCCTACTTCCTTAGGGATGCATACCTTCTCCCAGGCCACCAGTGGAAACTTTTATTGGTCCCCTATTCCACTCTAGAAGAAATTTTTGAAGATTTGGTTAAGTTTATCTTTGACTGCCATTAGAACCTTTAACCAGGCCATTGAGTAAACTAGAATGGCCGAAAGCACTGCCTTCACCATCATGAGCCTCCTAGCTGATGAGAGCCATTTTCCCTTCCATGTCCCCAGTTTGATTTTGCAACTATTCACTAGGTTCTCCCAGTAGCATTTTTTTATTGATACCAACGAAAAGAGGTGTACCCAAAAACCTATCAGGGAAGTTTGCCACCCTCAGCCCCAATATCCTTGTCAATTCCCTTTGTAGGCTAGGTTGTGTTTTAAGGAAGAAAACCTTTGATTTTCACCAATTGATGCTTTGGCCTAATGCTAGGCAGTACTCATCCAAAAAAGTTCTAATTGTCCTTGCCTCCTTCCTACTAGTCATGCCAAAAAGGATGGTGTCATCTGCAAATTATTGATGTGTTGTTGCTTCGATCCCATTCACCACTGGAACCCCCTTCCATTCCCCTACTTGCCTTAGAGCACTGATTCCTCTTCCCATAGCCTCTGCCATAATGATGAACAAGAAGGGAGACAGGGGTCTCCTTGTCGAAGGCCCCTAGTGGATGCAAAGAAACCATGAGCCATCCCATTAACTAAGACACAAAATTTGGATGTGGTCCACTCTTCCATGAAACTAAATTTCCTAAGAACCTCTATTAGGAATTGTCTATCCACTAATTCATAAGCTTTGAGGATGTCTAACTTGAGAATCATGCAAGGTCCTTTGCCTTTCTAGCTGAGTGAAAAGTTTCATGAGCTATAATGATGCCTTCAACAATTGAGCACCCCGGAGCAAAGCCACTTTGTTCTTTTGAAATTATTTGGTTTAGTACACCTTTCAATATGTTGGCTATGATTTTGGTGACCACCTTGTAGACCGTGTGGTAGAGTGAAATCAACTTGAAATATCCCATTGTTTGTGGGTCCTTCTTCTTGGGTATTAGGGCCAGAAAGGTGTGATTTTTTTATCCTAGCATCGTCATTTTTCTTTTTGATTCTTCCACAGCTAGAGTCAAATCCTCGCCCACAATGCCCTAGAATATTTGGAAAAAGCCCTTTAGGAACCCACTTGGGCCTGAAGACTTGTCAAGATTGAGCTAAAAATTTGCCTTCTTCACCTCTTCCTTGTTGATCTTCTGATATAGGGCCTTTTTTTGTTCTTCTCCTATTATTGTTGAGATGTAGCTCAAGAGTTTGTCCCACACATTCTTATTTTATGGAGCTACTCTATTCAAAATTTCCTGAAAGAAGTTTATTGCTTCTTCATTTACCTCCTCCATTGATTGGGTTTCTGACCCATCCTCCCTTCTAATTGTTGTGATTCTTTTTATGCTCGTATTTTTCACTATTGTTCTATGGAAATACTTGGTGTTCCTGTCTCCTTCCTTTAGCCATGTTTTCCTTGATTTCTATTTCCAAAAACACTCTTCTCTTTTTAGAATTTCATCCAATTCCTCTTTCAATGTTTTTTCCACTTTGAAGTCATCACTCCCCATACCATTTTCTATGATATGCTCGTTGAGCATAGCCAGATCTTTTTCCACTCTCTCTTTTTCCTAGAAGATATTTTTGAAGTGTGTTTTATTCCATTCCTTCAGTTTTTTTTCACATAGCTCGGCTTTTTGCTAATCTCAAGTATATATGAGAGTGGTTCTCAATTCTTAGCTCCTCCCACCATTTAGCAATTAGGTTTGGAATTCTTTCATCTTTGAGCCACATGTTTTCAAATTTGAACAGGATTCCTTTCAAGGATGTATTTGGCTGAATGGAAAGCTAAACTAGAAAGTGGTCCAATCCAGCATAGGGAAGAATCACAGTTTCTTGTAGAATATTCTCACCTCCCCAATCCCCAAAGAGGAAGAATCTATCTAGCCTCTCTACAATTCTGGTAAAATCTTTCCTCATGTTCATCCAAGTAAAGATCCCATTCTTAGTTTGTAGGTCCATTAGCTTATTATTGTCCACAAATTCTTGAAAATCCTGTTGAGTTCTTGTGGTTCTCCTCATTCCTCCCCTTTTTTCTCTACTATTCAAGGTAACATTGAAGTCTCCAACTAAGATACCCTTCTCTCCCCTAATATTTTATATACTTGTGGATAGCTTCTGCCATAGATTTCTTTTTTTAGTTGTGGCTATGGGCCCATACATGTTTATTATTGTAAATTATTCATTCTTTTGGAGTAGCTTGCATTTCATCATTATCCAGTTTTTGTTCTCTTCTACCACCTCTCCAAATACTGGTAGCGGGTTCCAAAGGATGCCAAGTCCCCCTAAAGCACCCTCAGCTCCAAAAAATTTCCACTTCCATTGCCTCCACTAGTTGAATCTATTTTTGCTTTCTTCTTAACCCAATTTTGTTTCTTATAGTAAGAAAATATCTACTTTTGATTGGTCAATTTGGCGCTTGACCAAGAACCACTTGTTAGGGGCATTGATGCCCCTAACATTCCATGTTATGAACTTCATTGCTCCTAGGGAAGGATAACATCCTTCCCCATCCTCAACTTCATCTATCCAACCACATTTGCTACTATCTCTAGTTTGGCATTGTTTGTCTTGGGCCCCCGTTTTCCTTTTTTCTTGATGTTAGGCTTCTTTATTCTTGATTGAGATTGCTCAAGAGTTCTTTCTTCCATTAGCTCACCCTCCTCTACCTCCTCTTGTTCCTCCTCATCTGATCATATATGTGCTTCACTCTCATTACCATCCACTTGTGAAGAATTATCGCTTCCTTCCTCCTAAGATTATGTAGTATTTCCCAAATTTATAATAATTTCTTCTTCCTCCTCTTTCCCATCTTCAGCATCCCTGCCTACCCCTAATGGCCTCTTAATTTGATTCAAATACTCTCCTACCTTCTCCTTTTGTTCTCCTATCCTTGGGCTATTTGTTTCATTTGATAATGTATTTTTCTAGTTCCCTAGCTTGTTTTAGAAGAGTGTTTAGGTCTCTTTTTTCCTGCATTTCCACATTCACATTGTATATTGATTTTTGGCATGATTCCTCCCTTGTTTCCAAGAATTTCCCATTCAATTTTCTATTTTTGGATCTTGAATCCACTTTTTGACCTAAACTTCCACTTCCTTCAATGGTGACAATCTGAGGATTCTCATTGTGGCTTGCCCTTCCTGTTATCTCTTTATTTTCTTTTTGCTTGCCCCTGGTAGGACTATTGTTCTTGTCATCTACCAACCTTTGTGAGTAGCCTTCCCTTGTGAATTCCTTGAATAGGAAACTCCTGACGTGTGTTCCTTCACATGTGACCACTTTCTATTTCCAACTTCCAAACTCTTATAGTATTTCCATTTTTTTGTAAATTCCCACTCCTTTCACAATTTCCACAAGGATATTAGCTTTTATTTCTTTCTTACCATTGATGAGGTTTTCATCAACACCAAAGGCATCCCCAATCTTTACCAGAGCTTCCACACTCCAGTACTCGAATGGGAGATCGACCAGTTTGACCCATGTGGGGGTATTTTTGATGATGTACTTCCCTGGATCAAAATTAGGTTCTCAATTTATACAGTGAAAACTATAGCCCTTTAAAAACAAGAGATTTCCATACACAATTTCTTGTTTTAAATTTATGTCTATGCATTCAATGAGAAAAAATGAATTCATTAATTGGAGAACACTTATCTGATCCTTGAAGTTTTGCTTCCATCTGATCCATGGTCTCTTCTTTAGGGCATCCTGGACCACTCCATTTTTTGAATAGGGCTCTATCTTTTAGTCTGACAACCCTTGACTCTATTATTTTTGTTGGCATCATAAACAATTTACTCCCCCATTGTCTAAGTTTAGCTTCTATGTCTCTCCCACTCCTCTTACTTTGATGTTTCTAGCTTTCGATACCTCTGCGACCATGGTTCAAATTTTGTTTGGGATATTTCAATTGCTTTCTCTTCTTCCAACCAGCTCTTGGTTGTGCTTCCCATATTTTCCATGGGTTTCCCTTTCTCGACTGATCCTCTAGTCTCCTTGCCTCTGGTTCACCGATATCTTTGGCCTCATATCTCTACTCTACTTGTGGTCACCTTTGATCGATTAGATCCACAACGTTTTGTGGAGATCCCTCTTCTACAGTAATCTTGTTTCTTCCTTTCCAGGGGCTACTAGTTCTTTTTGGGGTTACACCTACCTTATTTCTCCAATTTTTTTATGTTTCTACCTTAAGAATTCTTTTTTCTTAGAACCACCCACGCATACGCTTTGGTACCCTACCTCGAGTGTTCCCAAATTCTCTGCTCCTATCCTATTTTTTTAGCTTTGGACCTGAAAGCATCAACCTTCCTCTGCCTACCTTCAAGTTCCTCCACCTGATTTGGTTGCAAGGGTTCAGGTTGCGGGCATCCCACCTGTGATAGCTTGGATGGTATCAATCCATCCATTTTCCATTTGCAAAAACACATTGTGGAATGTGGGTGGTAGCTCTAGTTCTGCTCTCCCCTGCCTCACCCCTCCCTGATCGATTGTCATCTTTGACATCTCCCCATAGCTTCCCTTCTAGGTCACCTTCCTTTTTTTGCTCCTCCTAGCCACCTTATGCCATTTTAATTTTTTTAGGATCAACAATATTATTTGAAGAGATAGTTTTGAAATTTTCTCAAGAAGATGAAGTCATTGATGTGTTAGCAGCAAAACACATACTATTTCTAAAGTAGACGATACAATCATAGAAAAGGTTCAAGCTAAAGAAGTATCAAACAAGGAAGAAGATTATTTAAGTGATATGCCTACACCAATATTTGAAGCACAAACTATGTTTGAATAAATTATAAGGAAAGATAAATAAACTATCAACAATTAGTTGAGGAACATGATTAACGAGATCAAATAAAGATGTCTATAGATGACACTTCAATCCTCATATAGACTATAAAATGTAAATGAAATCATTGGTATGAACCATGCATACAAAGTCATATACCTTTAAATCAAGTTTGTGGAGTAGGTTTATATTCCTATTTATATTTTGCTTACCAGTTTGAGGATTAGCCCAACTAGCATGACATGAAAATCCATGTAATCTTGTGTCCATAATTGTTCCTTGATCCACCATTTTCCCCCAAAGCTCCCAAGTGTTGCAATCTGGTGCTATGATACCTATGTAATGCCCTCTCTAGAATAAATTGATAAAACACAACTAAACGGCTAAATTAATAGATTTATTTAAATTTTAAATTACTCGTTAATGATATGGATGTTAAATAAGCCTTACAGCTACAAACAAAATTTGAATCAAAGAAAAATTTACAGTTAGAATTTTTTTTCTTTCACTATCAAAAACACTATTACAAATAATGGAAGTATTAATATCGCCAGAGAGAGCATGTTTGATAATAATCCTACCACTAGCATCACAAAGAAATTGATAATTATTAATGCACAATAAAAAGCTAAACATTATCTATATAAGTATAGATTTAAGCATTTTATTTATTTTCATCTGTTCTTGCATATTTACATATATATGAATTCATTATCATATTTTTAAATTAATCAAAACTTGTATATACATCAAACACATCAAATATCAAAACGCCTATAACAGGACCCATAAATTAAAGAAAACCAACGTTAGAAAAATGAAAAGAATTAAATGTAGCGCAAGTATTTAAGAGATCTTATGCTAAAACGTTTAAGGAAAAAATTTAGCTTGAGAATATTAAGAATTGTCAAAGATAAATTGGTGCATGTTAAAAGAATCTGTTACAAAGATAAAACTACTTGCTTCACATGATCGGAACGAGTAAAGGCTTACGTTGGAAATTAAAGACTATTTCATAATAAGATATCAAAACGTTTTATTCAATTTTGGCAGGAAGCAGAATATTAAATAATAGAGATTTTCAACAAAGAGAAAGACATGAACTTCGGTTGCACCAAAAAGAACAACAATATCGATGAAGGAGAAAATGAATAACAAAATGTGTTCTACAAACTACTACCCTATACACAATAGCTCAAGACTCAATATTAAAGCAACAAAAATCCGTAAAAGTTTTCCTAGAGACCCAAATACAATGCTATCAATCACAATTTTGCATGCATCACTATTAGTACCCCACTTCTTTGTAATACTAATTAATGAAATAAACATCAATGACCAATGGTAAAAACAAGGCATAGAAATGGACAACAACAAGAATAATAACTAAAGCAGTAATGTAATCGATGCAAAATATGTTGTGCGGCGATGGAAATGGGTAGAAACAACCTAAAGAAATATCTATGCATACAATAAGTGTAACGCTTGCAAGATTCAACCCCTACAGAGTCTAGAAAAATGCCATGATTATATAAGAACTGTGTTCTTCTATGAATTGGATTATGGCAGATTATAATTATGATGAAGTTTAAATGGAAGGGTTACATAAGAAAACTGCAAGAGATGACGATTTTGCATTTGTGTTCCTAGCTAGCGTTCATTGCTCGTATCAAGATACAAAATATCAATAACTTAAAGAGAAACTAAGACAAAAATATCGTGTTACGCACCAATCGGATACATAAATTTAATTGTATTCACTGCCCTAAACTAATATGAAAATATTGTCGATTCATAAATGATACCCAACCAAATAAGCAATAATACATTTATAACAAATGAATTCCATGAACTATTAGTATTCACCTTAACAGAAGCATTGGAAGTTATCGATTTCCTTTCGAAAATGCCTATCGATACTACTTTACACATTATTTCTTATTAAGAGACCTATGATTACACTATGCTAATAGCAACTGTACTAAAAGAAATCTTGAAAAGGGATTCTCAGAACCAATACTCAAATCTATCCATTGAAACGTGATTGCTTACCGCACTAGACAAGGATTCTATTTAAGAAAGCATACAAATAGATTATCAATAAAACCATAGTTTCGCCTAATCAGGAAATAAAACAAAAGAATCAGAATTGTTCCACAAACAAAACTTAAACATATGTTTCTCATGAGCTCCATAATCGATAGGTTCAACCCCAAACGCTTTTGATTACTAAAAATTATATTGAAGTCTTTAGTTGGTAACCAAGCTGATTCCCCCATTGCAAAAGATTAGCAACTGATTTCTACAATGATCCAAAGGGTTGGTTAAAAGAAATGGTTACTCCTATACTGGTTGAGCTACATCAAACAATAGAGGATACGCTAAAAAATGAAAACTTTTAGTTAGACCTGAAAAGAGGTATCTCAAACGTTAGAAATGGAGACGTCTCAGAGATAAATTTGCATTAACTATAAATTTAAATTTGAGGTCATAGAGAGTTAATTTAATAGATGTGCAATAGCAAGAATCAACCACGACTAGGACATAACATATAGACTGGTTAGCAATGATAAAGTGGTACTTCTAAAGAATGCGACTGTGGCCAATATGTTCCAAGGAAACATTACGCAATAGCACGACTCATATTATTCTCTTAGTAAGCGGTAACATTCACACAAAAGAGAATATATACGCTAGGTTCAATATTACAAAAAGGGTACTCATTTCACAATAATACCATGCTCTTATTATTGCTGAGGTCTTATCCTACGTTGAACATGCTTTTGTATCCTATAACTTCACATAAAGATGATGACAAATATTTGCTATATATGAAGATCAGATTAGAGAAATTACAAAAAAATCGCTTTCTTCATAAGATCTTAAATCTACACGAGCAATTCCACTAAAAATTCAACATTTTTTTACAGTATAGCTTTTGCAGTCAAAAACATAAAAGTTCCTCTGGATGTTTATTATACTTGCAATTGAATTTATTGATTACAATTCTTGGTAAACACATGGACCAAATCTTACAACTAATACTTAGAAAGGAATGAACAATATACCTGGCACATAAAGGATGATCACCAAAATTTACCTTTACTTATAGCTAGAGATTACCTTTTTTTCACTTTGCAAATGTTAATGGATCAACAGTCACTTTGAATCATTGAAGTTATAAGTATTACTTAAATTCATTATTTTTCAACAATTTTAAGACCCTTATTGAAACCTACAAACATCAAATAGAGTAGCCTAGGCTTGCTCGCCACTCAGTTCCATAGGACTGAAAAGTCCACCCCTGAGCTGGAAACAAAACCAATGCCAATTTGTAGATTTAAAATTGCAATAGACATCAAAACAAACTCACACACAATGAATTCGTTCACTGAATTTTTTTTTAGGGGGAGAAGGGGTATTCCCTTCCCTCCTGGGGAACAAAAAAAACAATCATGCAACTTCATTCTCATAACATAACCACCACCACCCATCCAAAAATCTCCACACACAACCACCACCATTCGTCTAACGATCTCCAACCACTACCATCCATCCAACAATCTCAACACACAACCATCACCATCCAACACACCTCCATACATTACATTAAACCAAACTGCCATTCATGGCTCTCCAATTTAATATGCAATTCCATACTTTTCATATTTCACCAATCATCACCAAGAGAGGCTTTGTGCCCTCCTCAACCCCACACAAAGGAGGCTCTCAGCCCTCAGGTGAGATCAACTCCTTATACACACCCAAACCCACTAATACTCAATATGATACCACACAAAACAATAACAAAAATAAATAAAAAATCCAACCATCTATCAAGAATTCAATAACAACACAAAATTTACCAATACAATTCAAGCATACCTTGGTTGTCCCAATTTATAGAGTCTTTTTCCTTCTTTTTGAAAATAAAATATTTCTCAACTCTTATAATTCCTCAGTACATTATCCAAATAGAAAGTTAACCAAATGAAAACACAATCCCCTTCACAAATAAATACAAATAAAAATCAAATTATATTTTCAATATTAAACTCCCTTGACCAAACCAAAATCAATAATCAACATTTAGTATTTGGGTTTTATCTCCAAAATTTAAGGATCGAGGCTGCCCGCTTGCAACACCTTATTAGAAACATTAGTACTTTTGAAAATTATAATCTGAAACATTAAATTTATAATTTTAAAATCTTCTAACATCAAATTATTATAAGATCCAAAATACTTTATGTTCAAATTAAATAAACATATAATTTCATTTATAAGTAGATAAATATTAACTATGTCTCACATTCTTCCCCTCTAATCACAGGCTTCCTCCTAGAAGCTACCAAAAAGATATGAGGATAAAAATTTCATCTAGAATGCATCCTCCCATGAATAGCTTACCTCAAAATTCAATTACTATTAATTTTCATAATGAAAACTCACGATGGCGATATTGATAACATATTCCTTTCCTAAGAAAATTGATCAACAAAAGATAACATTTTGCACACACCTTCTATGCAATATGTCCTTTTTTGAAGCTAATCATCCTAAAGATATTCCATGCATGTGTCACTTGAATTCTTTGAATTTCCTTGTCTAACTATTAATATTTCATGCTCCTAACTCAAGATCACATAAATAATCGTTAATCAATTTCACTTGAACTATTTTGATATAATAACTTCATAAGAGAATGCAAATGAATACACTTATGTTTATGAATGATAAACGATAACAAATCTATACTATTCTATCAAATTGAATGTTTCCATTACAAATAAATTATCAAATAATGAAATGGGAAAATAAATGAATCAATTTTTTTATATAAGCATCTATTGATGATAATACCAATCTTCACAAAATATTGCTCTCTACCAAGTCATGATAATTATGTGTTACATTTAAGTCTTACATCTTTAAATAATAATAATATTTTACTATTGACTAAAGATATCTCAACATGTACTATTAATAAATTCATGATAACTCATGATATTTCCTTAATCGAAATATACAGCATCCTTCGAAATAAGTTTCTTCAGCCTCTTACAAAAGCAAATACAATTTAAGAATTTTGCACTACTAGGATTCAACTCTAGTTAAAGTGAATAGTACCTTGCAATTCTGCATTTGGAGAAGGATCAACAATATTATTTGAAGAGATAGTTTTGAAATTTTCTCAAGAAGATGAAGTCATTGATGCATTAGCAACAAAACACATACTATTTCTAAAGTAGACGATACAATCATAGAAAAGGTTCAAGCTAAAGAAGTATCAGACAAGGAAGAAGATTATTTAATCGATATTTCTACACCAGTATTTGAAGCACAAACTATGTTTGAATAAATTCTTAGGAAAGATAATAAACTATCAACAATTAGTTGAGGAACATAATTAACGAGATCAAATAAACATGTCTATAGATGACACTTCATTCCTCATCAAGGCTATAAAATGTAAATGAAATCGTTGGTATGAACCATGCATACAAATTCATATACCTTTTTAAAATCAGCTTTATGGAGTAGGTTTACATACCTATTTATATTTTTCTTACCAGTTCAGGGATTCACCCAACTAGCGTGACTTGAAATGCCATGTAATCTTGTGTCCATAACCGTTCCTTTATCTGCCATTTTCCCACAAAGCTCCCAAGTGTTGCAATCTAGTGCTTTGATACCTATGTAATGCCCTCAATAGAATAAACTGAGAAAACACAGCTAAACAGCTAAATTAATAATTTATTTAAACTTTAAATTACTCTTTAATGATATGGATATGAAATAAGGCTTGCAGCTACAAACAAAATATGAATCAAAGGAATAATTTACGGTTAGAATTTTTTCTTTCACAATCAAAAACACTATTACAAATAAAGGAAGTATTAATATATCACCAAGGAGAGCATGTTTGATAATAATCCTACCACTAGCATCACAAAGAAATTGGTAGAACTTATTAATGCACAATACAAAGAAAAACATTATCTATATAAGTATAGATTTAAGTATTCTATTTATTTTCATTTGTTCTTGCATATTTACATATATATGAATTCATTCTCATATTTAAAAATTAATCAAAACTTGAATATATACATCGAACCCATCAAATATCAAAACGTATATAACATGATCTATATATTAAAGAAAACCAACGTTAGAAAAATGAAAACAATTAAATGTAGCGCAAGTAATAAGAGATCTTATGCTGAAATGTTTAAGGAAGAAATTTAGCCTGAGAATATTAATAATTATTAGAGATAAATTGATACTATTACCTGATTTTTAGCTTTCAACTGAAATCAGGTTTAGTGTTTATTCTTTTGTGTTGTTTGTTTAAACATTTAAAAGATAAACCATAAGTCTGCTAGGTTTAATGTGCATGGAAAAATATTGTCAAATGAAACATATTACATTTTTTTTAATTCCAATGTTGCAATTACAACAAATGAGAAAAGAGAATCATATTTATACAAATGTAATCTTTTATTGATAATCATGAAGGTACATGTCCCTCACAAGCCAAGGGAATAACTTTACTTATTCAATGGAAATAAAGAAACTATTTATACACGAATAAGTAAAAACACAATGGGCATATAAGAATGGAGACCAGTCATTGCCTGAGAATAACTAGTTGTAAAGTTTCCCTCTTGCCCTATTGTTGTTGCCCCAAGTTGTTTGTGTCCTTCCCAGCTTCGTAGCGCTCCTAGCTCCTGCATCTGGAAAAACAATGATATTAGAGCAATGCTCTAAGCAAGGAAATATATCAATCCTTACATACACACCTACCTATGCATGTATAAATTGATCCATAAGTGCATTAAATAATCATGCAAACCTTGCATGTCCTAGAAAACAACGAAGTCATCAAACACATCCAAAATATGCATCTATTTTTCTAACTTGTTTGCTTCATGTGCAGATTTAGGACAAGTCTGGTTATTGTTTTGATTCAGTTAAATACAATATGTAGGTTAAATGTGGCTCCTACGAGGGTAGAGCTCAACATGCTTTGAGAGAATTGTAAATTGAGAAACTTGATCAAAGAGATACCTATTATCAATGCATTAATTCAATATGGAATCACACCAGTTGATCAACTTTCATTTTTAGATTCAAAGGACGCAACACATTTTGCTGGATATGTCTTTCAATCTTCTTAAGTGGACCCTTGATCCATTTTATAAAAAGAAGTAAGTGATTTTGGAGATGCATCAAATCCAATCATAGATGCATCAAGTTCAATTATGCATCTCTTAAATAATGAGGGGGAAATTCAGAGTATTTCCAGGTCCCTCTCACCTTGACCCTATTGGACAGCCACACATCACATAGGATGGTGAGCTTTTAGGTCACCGACATAGGGGACATGTGTCTTCCCACTAGGATCAAAGTGGGAAGACAATTATGTGTTACACTTGATCAAAAAGGAAACAAATGAGGGAAGCAAACAACTATAGTGGAAACCATGAAGGTTGGGGCACAATCAGGACAACAACAAATCATGATACATCTCATAGAGGGACATCAACAAAGAAAAGATCTCAATAGTTGGAAGCGAGAAGAGAGCAATGTCTAATAGGAGGGGAAATACCATCATCTTATGTACCACTACCACAAGACAATAAATGTCATCCCTTGTGCTTGTATGCATAGAGGTCCTAAAGCATGCTTTGGGTAAGGTGCATTCATGGAATCTTTTGGTGAAATCAACAAGGAGCAACCTCACATACCTCAATCAAATCACACTGGACAAGAGATCTCATGAACATGACAGTGTTATATAATAGCAGCCTTGTGGATGGTCACAAAATGCAAGTAGACATTTGAACAAGATGGAATTGTCTCCTCATGTAGAAGCAAAAGCTACCAAATTCCTTCAAGAGTTGATACAAGAATAAAAATATGAACCCATCAAACTGGCAAAAAAACTTTTTTTGATGTGCCACCACATAAAACTGAGTGGAAAAGAGCACTCCTTACCTTATCAAGTAATATCTAGGGCTATGGAGATAGTTCTTGCTTGGCATGGCCTTGATCGAAATACTCTAAGATCATCAAGTCTTACATTTTCCAGTGGCTCCCTTTCTGCGAATGTGAATTCACAATCTACAAAGCCTGGGAATGAAAGCAGAATGCCTTTGGATACTGGCAGTGTTGAAGAGCGAAAGGAAAAAGGCAAAGAAATTCAAGAAACATCAACTCTAGTTGACACAGATAATGCACCCATACAAAGCAGAATGGTAATTGGGGAAGACAAGAATCAAAGGTAAAGAACAGTCATATTTTATGAAGGTGTAATTACAAGAAGTCAATGACAAGGATATTAGCTTTTATTTCTTTCTTACCATTGATGAGGTTTTCATCAACACCAAAGGCATCCCCAATCTTTACCAGAGCTTCCACACTCCAGTACTCGAATGGGAGATCGACCAGTTTGACCCATGTGGGGGTATTTTTGATGATGTACTTCCATGGATCAAAATTAGGTTCTCAATTTATACAGTGAAAACTATAGCCCTTTAAAAACAAGAGATTTCCATACACAATTTCTTGTTTTAAATTTATGTCTATGCATTCAATGAGAAAAAATGAATTCATTAATTGGAGAACACTTATCTGATCCTTGAAGTTTTGCTTCCATCTGATCCATGATCTCTTCTTTAGGGCATCCTGGACCACTCCATTTTTTGAATAGGGCTCTATCTTTTAGTCTGACAACCCTTGACTCTATTATTTTTGTTGGCATCATAAACAATTTACTCCCCCATTGTCTAAGTTTAGCTTCTATGTCTCTCCCACTCCTCTTACTTTGATGTTTCTAGCTTTCGATACCTCTGCGACCATGGTTCAAATTTTGTTTGGGATATTTCAATTGCTTTCTCTTCTTCCAACCAGCTCTTGGTTGTGCTTCCCATATTTTCCATGGGTTTCCCTTTCTCGACTGATCCTCTAGTCTCCTTGCCTCTGGTTCACCGATATCTTTGGCCTCATATCTCTACTCTACTTGTGGTCACCTTTGATCGATTAGATCCACAACGTTTTGTGGAGATCCCTCTTCTACAGTAATCTTGTTTCTTCCTTTCCAGGGGCTACTAGTTCTTTTTGGGGTTACACCTACCTTATTTCTCCAATTTTTTTATGTTTCTACCTTAAGAATTCTTTTTTCTTAGAACCACCCACGCATACGCTTTGGTACCCTACCTCGAGTGTTCCCAAATTCTCTGCTCCTATCCTATTTTTTTAGCTTTGGACCTGAAAGCATCAACCTTCCTCTGCCTACCTTCAAGTTCCTCCACCTGATTTGGTTGCAAGGGTTCAGGTTGCGGGCATCCCACCTGTGATAGCTTGGATGGTATCAATCCATCCATTTTCCATTTGCAAAAACACATTGTGGAATGTGGGTGGTAGCTCTAGTTCTGCTCTCCCCTGCCTCACCCCTCCCTGATCGATTGTCATCTTTGACATCTCCCCATAGCTTCCCTTCTAGGTCACCTTCCTTTTTTTGCTCCTCCTAGCCACCTTATGCCATTTTAATTTTTTTAGGATCAACAATATTATTTGAAGAGATAGTTTTGAAATTTTCTCAAGAAGATGAAGTCATTGATGTGTTAGCAGCAAAACACATACTATTTCTAAAGTAGACGATACAATCATAGAAAAGGTTCAAGCTAAAGAAGTATCAAACAAGGAAGAAGATTATTTAAGTGATATGCCTACACCAATATTTGAAGCACAAACTATGTTTGAATAAATTATAAGGAAAGATAAATAAACTATCAACAATTAGTTGAGGAACATGATTAACGAGATCAAATAAAGATGTCTATAGATGACACTTCAATCCTCATATAGACTATAAAATGTAAATGAAATCATTGGTATGAACCATGCATACAAAGTCATATACCTTTAAATCAAGTTTGTGGAGTAGGTTTATATTCCTATTTATATTTTGCTTACCAGTTTGAGGATTAGCCCAACTAGCATGACATGAAAATCCATGTAATCTTGTGTCCATAATTGTTCCTTGATCCACCATTTTCCCCCAAAGCTCCCAAGTGTTGCAATCTGGTGCTATGATACCTATGTAATGCCCTCTCTAGAATAAATTGATAAAACACAACTAAACGGCTAAATTAATAGATTTATTTAAATTTTAAATTACTCGTTAATGATATGGATGTTAAATAAGCCTTACAGCTACAAACAAAATTTGAATCAAAGAAAAATTTACAGTTAGAATTTTTTTTCTTTCACTATCAAAAACACTATTACAAATAATGGAAGTATTAATATCGCCAGAGAGAGCATGTTTGATAATAATCCTACCACTAGCATCACAAAGAAATTGATAATTATTAATGCACAATAAAAAGCTAAACATTATCTATATAAGTATAGATTTAAGCATTTTATTTATTTTCATCTGTTCTTGCATATTTACATATATATGAATTCATTATCATATTTTTAAATTAATCAAAACTTGTATATACATCAAACACATCAAATATCAAAACGCCTATAACAGGACCCATAAATTAAAGAAAACCAACGTTAGAAAAATGAAAAGAATTAAATGTAGCGCAAGTATTTAAGAGATCTTATGCTAAAACGTTTAAGGAAAAAATTTAGCTTGAGAATATTAAGAATTGTCAAAGATAAATTGGTGCATGTTAAAAGAATCTGTTACAAAGATAAAACTACTTGCTTCACATGATCGGAACGAGTAAAGGCTTACGTTGGAAATTAAAGACTATTTCATAATAAGATATCAAAACGTTTTATTCAATTTTGGCAGGAAGCAGAATATTAAATAATAGAGATTTTCAACAAAGAGAAAGACATGAACTTCGGTTGCACCAAAAAGAACAACAATATCGATGAAGGAGAAAATGAATAACAAAATGTGTTCTACAAACTACTACCCTATACACAATAGCTCAAGACTCAATATTAAAGCAACAAAAATCCGTAAAAGTTTTCCTAGAGACCCAAATACAATGCTATCAATCACAATTTTGCATGCATCACTATTAGTACCCCACTTCTTTGTAATACTAATTAATGAAATAAACATCAATGACCAATGGTAAAAACAAGGCATAGAAATGGACAACAACAAGAATAATAACTAAAGCAGTAATGTAATCGATGCAAAATATGTTGTGCGGCGATGGAAATGGGTAGAAACAACCTAAAGAAATATCTATGCATACAATAAGTGTAACGCTTGCAAGATTCAACCCCTACAGAGTCTAGAAAAATGCCATGATTATATAAGAACTGTGTTCTTCTATGAATTGGATTATGGCAGATTATAATTATGATGAAGTTTAAATGGAAGGGTTACATAAGAAAACTGCAAGAGATGACGATTTTGCATTTGTGTTCCTAGCTAGCGTTCATTGCTCGTATCAAGATACAAAATATCAATAACTTAAAGAGAAACTAAGACAAAAATATCGTGTTACGCACCAATCGGATACATAAATTTAATTGTATTCACTGCCCTAAACTAATATGAAAATATTGTCGATTCATAAATGATACCCAACCAAATAAGCAATAATACATTTATAACAAATGAATTCCATGAACTATTAGTATTCACCTTAACAGAAGCATTGGAAGTTATCGATTTCCTTTCGAAAATGCCTATCGATACTACTTTACACATTATTTCTTATTAAGAGACCTATGATTACACTATGCTAATAGCAACTGTACTAAAAGAAATCTTGAAAAGGGATTCTCAGAACCAATACTCAAATCTATCCATTGAAACGTGATTGCTTACCGCACTAGACAAGGATTCTATTTAAGAAAGCATACAAATAGATTATCAATAAAACCATAGTTTCGCCTAATCAGGAAATAAAACAAAAGAATCAGAATTGTTCCACAAACAAAACTTAAACATATGTTTCTCATGAGCTCCATAATCGATAGGTTCAACCCCAAACGCTTTTGATTACTAAAAATTATATTGAAGTCTTTAGTTGGTAACCAAGCTGATTCCCCCATTGCAAAAGATTAGCAACTGATTTCTACAATGATCCAAAGGGTTGGTTAAAAGAAATGGTTACTCCTATACTGGTTGAGCTACATCAAACAATAGAGGATACGCTAAAAAATGAAAACTTTTAGTTAGACCTGAAAAGAGGTATCTCAAACGTTAGAAATGGAGACGTCTCAGAGATAAATTTGCATTAACTATAAATTTAAATTTGAGGTCATAGAGAGTTAATTTAATAGATGTGCAATAGCAAGAATCAACCACGACTAGGACATAACATATAGACTGGTTAGCAATGATAAAGTGGTACTTCTAAAGAATGCGACTGTGGCCAATATGTTCCAAGGAAACATTACGCAATAGCACGACTCATATTATTCTCTTAGTAAGCGGTAACATTCACACAAAAGAGAATATATACGCTAGGTTCAATATTACAAAAAGGGTACTCATTTCACAATAATACCATGCTCTTATTATTGCTGAGGTCTTATCCTACGTTGAACATGCTTTTGTATCCTATAACTTCACATAAAGATGATGACAAATATTTGCTATATATGAAGATCAGATTAGAGAAATTACAAAAAAATCGCTTTCTTCATAAGATCTTAAATCTACACGAGCAATTCCACTAAAAATTCAACATTTTTTTACAGTATAGCTTTTGCAGTCAAAAACATAAAAGTTCCTCTGGATGTTTATTATACTTGCAATTGAATTTATTGATTACAATTCTTGGTAAACACATGGACCAAATCTTACAACTAATACTTAGAAAGGAATGAACAATATACCTGGCACATAAAGGATGATCACCAAAATTTACCTTTACTTATAGCTAGAGATTACCTTTTTTTCACTTTGCAAATGTTAATGGATCAACAGTCACTTTGAATCATTGAAGTTATAAGTATTACTTAAATTCATTATTTTTCAACAATTTTAAGACCCTTATTGAAACCTACAAACATCAAATAGAGTAGCCTAGGCTTGCTCGCCACTCAGTTCCATAGGACTGAAAAGTCCACCCCTGAGCTGGAAACAAAACCAATGCCAATTTGTAGATTTAAAATTGCAATAGACATCAAAACAAACTCACACACAATGAATTCGTTCACTAAATTTTTTTTTAGGGGGAGAAGGGGTATTCCCTTCCCTCCTGGGGAACAAAAAAAACAATCATGCAACTTCATTCTCATAACATAACCACCACCACCCATCCAAAAATCTCCACACACAACCACCACCATTCGTCTAACGATCTCCAACCACTACCATCCATCCAACAATCTCAACACACAACCATCACCATCCAACACACCTCCATACATTACATTAAACCAAACTGCCATTCATGGCTCTCCAATTTAATATGCAATTCCATACTTTTCATATTTCACCAATCATCACCAAGAGAGGCTTTGTGCCCTCCTCAACCCCACACAAAGGAGGCTCTCAGCCCTCAGGTGAGATCAACTCCTTATACACACCCAAACCCACTAATACTCAATATGATACCACACAAAACAATAACAAAAATAAATAAAAAAATCCAACCATCTATCAAGAATTCAATAACAACACAAAATTTACCAATACAATTCAAGCATACCTTGGTTGTCCCAATTTATAGAGTCTTTTTCCTTCTTTTTGAAAATAAAATATTTCTCAACTCTTATAATTCCTCAGTACATTATCCAAATAGAAAGTTAACCAAATGAAAACACAATCCCCTTCACAAATAAATACAAATAAAAATCAAATTATATTTTCAATATTAAACTCCCTTGACCAAACCAAAATCAATAATCAACATTTAGTATTTGGGTTTTATCTCCAAAATTTAAGGATCGAGGCTGCCCGCTTGCAACACCTTATTAGAAACATTAGTACTTTTGAAAATTATAATCTGAAACATTAAATTTATAATTTTAAAATCTTCTAACATCAAATTATTATAAGATCCAAAATACTTTATGTTCAAATTAAATAAACATATCATTTCATTTATAAGTAGATAAATATTAACTATGTCTCACATTCTTCCCCTCTAATCACAGGCTTCCTCCTAGAAGCTACCAAAAAGATATGAGGATAAAAATTTCATCTAGAATGCATCCTCCCATGAATAGCTTACCTCAAAATTCAATTACTATTAATTTTCATAATGAAAACTCGCGATGGCGATATTGATAACATATTCCTTTCCTAAGAAAATTGATCAACAAAAGATAACATTTTGCACACACCTTCTATGCAATATGTCCTTTTTTGAAGCTAATCATCCTAAAGATATTCCATGCATGTGTCACTTGAATTCTTTGAATTTCCTTGTCTAACTATTAATATTTCATGCTCCTAACTCAAGATCACATAAATAATCGTTAATCAATTTCACTTGAACTATTTTGATATAATAACTTCATAAGAGAATGCAAATGAATACACTTATGTTTATGAATGATAAACGATAACAAATCTATACTATTCTATCAAATTGAATGTTTCCATTACAAATAAATTATCAAATAATGAAATGGGAAAATAAATGAATCAATTTTTTTATATAAGCATCTATTGATGATAATACCAATCTTCACAAAATATTGCTCTCTACCAAGTCATGATAATTATGTGTTACATTTAAGTCTTACATCTTTAAATAATAATAATATTTTACTATTGACTAAAGATATCTCAACATGTACTATTAATAAATTCATGATAACTCATGATATTTCCTTAATCGAAATATACAGCATCCTTCGAAATAAGTTTCTTCAGCCTCTTACAAAAGCAAATACAATTTAAGAATTTTGCACTACTAGGATTCAACTCTAGTTAAAGTGAATAGTACCTTGCAATTCTGCATTTGGAGAAGGATCAACAATATTATTTGAAGAGATAGTTTTGAAATTTTCTCAAGAAGATGAAGTCATTGATGCATTAGCAACAAAACACATACTATTTCTAAAGTAGACGATACAATCATAGAAAAGGTTCAAGCTAAAGAAGTATCAGACAAGGAAGAAGATTATTTAATCGATATTTCTACACCAGTATTTGAAGCACAAACTATGTTTGAATAAATTCTTAGGAAAGATAATAAACTATCAACAATTAGTTGAGGAACATAATTAACGAGATCAAATAAACATGTCTATAGATGACACTTCATTCCTCATCAAGGCTATAAAATGTAAATGAAATCGTTGGTATGAACCATGCATACAAATTCATATACCTTTTTAAAATCAGCTTTATGGAGTAGGTTTACATACCTATTTATATTTTTCTTACCAGTTCAGGGATTCACCCAACTAGCGTGACTTGAAATGCCATGTAATCTTGTGTCCATAACCGTTCCTTTATCTGCCATTTTCCCACAAAGCTCCCAAGTGTTGCAATCTAGTGCTTTGATACCTATGTAATGCCCTCAATAGAATAAACTGAGAAAACACAGCTAAACAGCTAAATTAATAATTTATTTAAACTTTAAATTACTCTTTAATGATATGGATATGAAATAAGGCTTGCAGCTACAAACAAAATATGAATCAAAGGAATAATTTACGGTTAGAATTTTTTCTTTCACAATCAAAAACACTATTACAAATAAAGGAAGTATTAATATATCACCAAGGAGAGCATGTTTGATAATAATCCTACCACTAGCATCACAAAGAAATTGGTAGAACTTATTAATGCACAATACAAAGAAAAACATTATCTATATAAGTATAGATTTAAGTATTCTATTTATTTTCATTTGTTCTTGCATATTTACATATATATGAATTCATTCTCATATTTAAAAATTAATCAAAACTTGAATATATACATCGAACCCATCAAATATCAAAACGTATATAACATGATCTATATATTAAAGAAAACCAACATTAGAAAAATGAAAACAATTAAATGTAGCGCAAGTAATAAGAGATCTTATGCTGAAATGTTTAAGGAAGAAATTTAGCCTGAGAATATTAATAATTATTAGAGATAAATTGATACTATTACCTGATTTTTAGCTTTCAACTGAAATCAGGTTTAGTGTTTATTCTTTTGTGTTGTTTGTTTAAACATTTAAAAGATAAACCATAAGTCTGCTAGGTTTAATGTGCATGGAAAAATATTGTCAAATGAAACATATTACATTTTTTTTAATTCCAATGTTGCAATTACAACAAATGAGAAAAGAGAATCATATTTATACAAATGTAATCTTTTATTGATAATCATGAAGGTACATGTCCCTCACAAGCCAAGGGAATAACTTTACTTATTCAATGGAAATAAAGAAACTATTTATACACGAATAAGTAAAAACACAATGGGCATATAAGAATGGAGACCAGTCATTGCCTGAGAATAACTAGTTGTAAAGTTTCCCTCTTGCCCTATTGTTGTTGCCCCAAGTTGTTTGTGTCCTTCCCAGCTTCGTAGCGCTCCTAGCTCCTGCATCTGGAAAAACAATGATATTAGAGCAATGCTCTAAGCAATGAAATATATCAATCCTTACATACACACCTACCTATGCATGTATAAATTGATCCATAAGTGCATTAAATAATCATGCAAACCTTGCATGTCCTAGAAAACAACGAAGTCATCAAACACATCCAAAATATGCATCTATTTTTCTAACTTGTTTGCTTCATGTGCAGATTTAGGACAAGTCTGGTTATTGTTTTGATTCAGTTAAATACAATATGTAGGTTAAATGTGGCTCCTACGAGGGTAGAGCTCAACATGCTTTGAGAGAATTGTAAATTGAGAAACTTGATCAAAGAGATACCTATTATCAATGCATTAATTCAATATGGAATCACACCAGTTGATCAACTTTCATTTTTAGATTCAAAGGACGCAACACATTTTGCTGGATATGTCTTTCAATCTTCTTAAGTGGACCCTTGATCCATTTTATAAAAAGAAGTAAGTGATTTTGGAGATGCATCAAATCCAATCATAGATGCATCAAGTTCAATTATGCATCTCTTAAATAATGAGGGGGAAATTCAGAGTATTTCCAGGTCCCTCTCACCTTGACCCTATTGGACAGCCACACATCACATAGGATGGTGAGCTTTTAGGTCACCGACATAGGGGACATGTGTCTTCCCACTAGGATCAAAGTGGGAAGACAATTATGTGTTACACTTGATCAAAAAGGAAACAAATGAGGGAAGCAAACAACTATAGTGGAAACCATGAAGGTTGGGGCACAACAGGATGCAACAACAAATCATGATACATCTCATAGAGGGACATCAACAAAGAAAAGATCTCAATAGTTGGAAGCGAGAGAGCAATGTCTAATAGGAGGGGAAATACCATCATCTTATGTACCACTACCACAAGACAATAAATGTCATCCCTTGTGCTTGTATGCATAGAGGTCCTAAAGCATGCTTTGGGTAAGGTGCATTCATGGAATCTTTTGGTGAAATCAACAAGGAGCAACCTCACATACCTCAATCAAATCACACCGACAAGAGATCTCATGAACATGACAGTGTTATATACTTGTGGATGGTCACAAATGCAAGAGACATTCGAACAAGATGCAATTGTTCTCATAGAAGTAAAGCTCCAAATTCCTTCAAGAGTTGATACAGGAATCAAAAGATGAACCCATCAAATTGGCAAACCAAAACTTTTCGTGATGTGCCACCACATAAAACTGAGTGGAAAAGAGCACTCCTTACCTTATCAAGTAATATCTAGGGCTATGGAGATAGTTCTTGCTTAGCATGGCCTTGATCAAAACTCTAAGATCATCAAGTCTTACATTTTCCTGGCTCCCTTTCTGAATGTGAATTCACAATCTACAAAGCCTGGGAATGAAAGCAGAATGCCTTTGGATACTGGCAGTGTTGAAGAGCGAAAGGAAAAAGGCAAAGAAATTCAAGAAACATCAACTCTAGTTGACACAGATAATGCACCCATACAAAGCAGAATGGTAATTGGGGAAGACAAGAATCAAAGGTAAAGAACAGTCATATTTTATGAAGGTGTAATTACAAGAAGTCAATGACAAGGATATTAGCTTTTATTTCTTTCTTACCATTGATGAGGTTTTCATCAACACCAAAGGCATCCCCAATCTTTACCAGAGCTTCCACACTCCAGTACTCGAATGGGAGATCGACCAGTTTGACCCATGTGGGGGTATTTTTGATGATGTACTTCCATGGATCAAAATTAGGTTCTCAATTTATACAGTGAAAACTATAGCCCTTTAAAAACAAGAGATTTCCATACACAATTTCTTGTTTTAAATTTATGTCTATGCATTCAATGAGAAAAAATGAATTCATTAATTGGAGAACACTTATCTGATCCTTGAAGTTTTGCTTCCATCTGATCCATGATCTCTTCTTTAGGGCATCCTGGACCACTCCATTTTTTGAATAGGGCTCTATCTTTTAGTCTGACAACCCTTGACTCTATTATTTTTGTTGGCATCATAAACAATTTACTCCCCCATTGTCTAAGTTTAGCTTCTATGTCTCTCCCACTCCTCTTACTTTGATGTTTCTAGCTTTCGATACCTCTGCGACCATGGTTCAAATTTTGTTTGGGATATTTCAATTGCTTTCTCTTCTTCCAACCAGCTCTTGGTTGTGCTTCCCATATTTTCCATGGGTTTCCCTTTCTCGACTGATCCTCTAGTCTCCTTGCCTCTGGTTCACCGATATCTTTGGCCTCATATCTCTACTCTACTTGTGGTCACCTTTGATCGATTAGATCCACAACGTTTTGTGGAGATCCCTCTTCTACAGTAATCTTGTTTCTTCCTTTCCAGGGGCTACTAGTTCTTTTTGGGGTTACACCTACCTTATTTCTCCAATTTTTTTATGTTTCTACCTTAAGAATTCTTTTTTCTTAGAACCACCCACGCATACGCTTTGGTACCCTACCTCGAGTGTTCCCAAATTCTCTGCTCCTATCCTATTTTTTTAGCTTTGGACCTGAAAGCATCAACCTTCCTCTGCCTACCTTCAAGTTCCTCCACCTGATTTGGTTGCAAGGGTTCAGGTTGCGGGCATCCCACCTGTGATAGCTTGGATGGTATCAATCCATCCATTTTCCATTTGCAAAAACACATTGTGGAATGTGGGTGGTAGCTCTAGTTCTGCTCTCCCCTGCCTCACCCCTCCCTGATCGATTGTCATCTTTGACATCTCCCCATAGCTTCCCTTCTAGGTCACCTTCCTTTTTTTGCTCCTCCTAGCCACCTTATGCCATTTTAATTTTTTTAGGATCAACAATATTATTTGAAGAGATAGTTTTGAAATTTTCTCAAGAAGATGAAGTCATTGATGTGTTAGCAGCAAAACACATACTATTTCTAAAGTAGACGATACAATCATAGAAAAGGTTCAAGCTAAAGAAGTATCAAACAAGGAAGAAGATTATTTAAGTGATATGCCTACACCAATATTTGAAGCACAAACTATGTTTGAATAAATTATAAGGAAAGATAAATAAACTATCAACAATTAGTTGAGGAACATGATTAACGAGATCAAATAAAGATGTCTATAGATGACACTTCAATCCTCATATAGACTATAAAATGTAAATGAAATCATTGGTATGAACCATGCATACAAAGTCATATACCTTTAAATCAAGTTTGTGGAGTAGGTTTATATTCCTATTTATATTTTGCTTACCAGTTTGAGGATTAGCCCAACTAGCATGACATGAAAATCCATGTAATCTTGTGTCCATAATTGTTCCTTGATCCACCATTTTCCCCCAAAGCTCCCAAGTGTTGCAATCTGGTGCTATGATACCTATGTAATGCCCTCTCTAGAATAAATTGATAAAACACAACTAAACGGCTAAATTAATAGATTTATTTAAATTTTAAATTACTCGTTAATGATATGGATGTTAAATAAGCCTTACAGCTACAAACAAAATTTGAATCAAAGAAAAATTTACAGTTAGAATTTTTTTTCTTTCACTATCAAAAACACTATTACAAATAATGGAAGTATTAATATCGCCAGAGAGAGCATGTTTGATAATAATCCTACCACTAGCATCACAAAGAAATTGATAATTATTAATGCACAATAAAAAGCTAAACATTATCTATATAAGTATAGATTTAAGCATTTTATTTATTTTCATCTGTTCTTGCATATTTACATATATATGAATTCATTATCATATTTTTAAATTAATCAAAACTTGTATATACATCAAACACATCAAATATCAAAACGCCTATAACAGGACCCATAAATTAAAGAAAACCAACGTTAGAAAAATGAAAAGAATTAAATGTAGCGCAAGTATTTAAGAGATCTTATGCTAAAACGTTTAAGGAAAAAATTTAGCTTGAGAATATTAAGAATTGTCAAAGATAAATTGGTGCATGTTAAAAGAATCTGTTACAAAGATAAAACTACTTGCTTCACATGATCGGAACGAGTAAAGGCTTACGTTGGAAATTAAAGACTATTTCATAATAAGATATCAAAACGTTTTATTCAATTTTGGCAGGAAGCAGAATATTAAATAATAGAGATTTTCAACAAAGAGAAAGACATGAACTTCGGTTGCACCAAAAAGAACAACAATATCGATGAAGGAGAAAATGAATAACAAAATGTGTTCTACAAACTACTACCCTATACACAATAGCTCAAGACTCAATATTAAAGCAACAAAAATCCGTAAAAGTTTTCCTAGAGACCCAAATACAATGCTATCAATCACAATTTTGCATGCATCACTATTAGTACCCCACTTCTTTGTAATACTAATTAATGAAATAAACATCAATGACCAATGGTAAAAACAAGGCATAGAAATGGACAACAACAAGAATAATAACTAAAGCAGTAATGTAATCGATGCAAAATATGTTGTGCGGCGATGGAAATGGGTAGAAACAACCTAAAGAAATATCTATGCATACAATAAGTGTAACGCTTGCAAGATTCAACCCCTACAGAGTCTAGAAAAATGCCATGATTATATAAGAACTGTGTTCTTCTATGAATTGGATTATGGCAGATTATAATTATGATGAAGTTTAAATGGAAGGGTTACATAAGAAAACTGCAAGAGATGACGATTTTGCATTTGTGTTCCTAGCTAGCGTTCATTGCTCGTATCAAGATACAAAATATCAATAACTTAAAGAGAAACTAAGACAAAAATATCGTGTTACGCACCAATCGGATACATAAATTTAATTGTATTCACTGCCCTAAACTAATATGAAAATATTGTCGATTCATAAATGATACCCAACCAAATAAGCAATAATACATTTATAACAAATGAATTCCATGAACTATTAGTATTCACCTTAACAGAAGCATTGGAAGTTATCGATTTCCTTTCGAAAATGCCTATCGATACTACTTTACACATTATTTCTTATTAAGAGACCTATGATTACACTATGCTAATAGCAACTGTACTAAAAGAAATCTTGAAAAGGGATTCTCAGAACCAATACTCAAATCTATCCATTGAAACGTGATTGCTTACCGCACTAGACAAGGATTCTATTTAAGAAAGCATACAAATAGATTATCAATAAAACCATAGTTTCGCCTAATCAGGAAATAAAACAAAAGAATCAGAATTGTTCCACAAACAAAACTTAAACATATGTTTCTCATGAGCTCCATAATCGATAGGTTCAACCCCAAACGCTTTTGATTACTAAAAATTATATTGAAGTCTTTAGTTGGTAACCAAGCTGATTCCCCCATTGCAAAAGATTAGCAACTGATTTCTACAATGATCCAAAGGGTTGGTTAAAAGAAATGGTTACTCCTATACTGGTTGAGCTACATCAAACAATAGAGGATACGCTAAAAAATGAAAACTTTTAGTTAGACCTGAAAAGAGGTATCTCAAACGTTAGAAATGGAGACGTCTCAGAGATAAATTTGCATTAACTATAAATTTAAATTTGAGGTCATAGAGAGTTAATTTAATAGATGTGCAATAGCAAGAATCAACCACGACTAGGACATAACATATAGACTGGTTAGCAATGATAAAGTGGTACTTCTAAAGAATGCGACTGTGGCCAATATGTTCCAAGGAAACATTACGCAATAGCACGACTCATATTATTCTCTTAGTAAGCGGTAACATTCACACAAAAGAGAATATATACGCTAGGTTCAATATTACAAAAAGGGTACTCATTTCACAATAATACCATGCTCTTATTATTGCTGAGGTCTTATCCTACGTTGAACATGCTTTTGTATCCTATAACTTCACATAAAGATGATGACAAATATTTGCTATATATGAAGATCAGATTAGAGAAATTACAAAAAAATCGCTTTCTTCATAAGATCTTAAATCTACACGAGCAATTCCACTAAAAATTCAACATTTTTTTACAGTATAGCTTTTGCAGTCAAAAACATAAAAGTTCCTCTGGATGTTTATTATACTTGCAATTGAATTTATTGATTACAATTCTTGGTAAACACATGGACCAAATCTTACAACTAATACTTAGAAAGGAATGAACAATATACCTGGCACATAAAGGATGATCACCAAAATTTACCTTTACTTATAGCTAGAGATTACCTTTTTTTCACTTTGCAAATGTTAATGGATCAACAGTCACTTTGAATCATTGAAGTTATAAGTATTACTTAAATTCATTATTTTTCAACAATTTTAAGACCCTTATTGAAACCTACAAACATCAAATAGAGTAGCCTAGGCTTGCTCGCCACTCAGTTCCATAGGACTGAAAAGTCCACCCCTGAGCTGGAAACAAAACCAATGCCAATTTGTAGATTTAAAATTGCAATAGACATCAAAACAAACTCACACACAATGAATTCGTTCACTGAATTTTTTTTTAGGGGGAGAAGGGGTATTCCCTTCCCTCCTGGGGAACAAAAAAAACAATCATGCAACTTCATTCTCATAACATAACCACCACCACCCATCCAAAAATCTCCACACACAACCACCACCATTCGTCTAACGATCTCCAACCACTACCATCCATCCAACAATCTCAACACACAACCATCACCATCCAACACACCTCCATACATTACATTAAACCAAACTGCCATTCATGGCTCTCCAATTTAATATGCAATTCCATACTTTTCATATTTCACCAATCATCACCAAGAGAGGCTTTGTGCCCTCCTCAACCCCACACAAAGGAGGCTCTCAGCCCTCAGGTGAGATCAACTCCTTATACACACCCAAACCCACTAATACTCAATATGATACCACACAAAACAATAACAAAAATAAATAAAAAAATCCAACCATCTATCAAGAATTCAATAACAACACAAAATTTACCAATACAATTCAAGCATACCTTGGTTGTCCCAATTTATAGAGTCTTTTTCCTTCTTTTTGAAAATAAAATATTTCTCAACTCTTATAATTCCTCAGTACATTATCCAAATAGAAAGTTAACCAAATGAAAACACAATCCCCTTCACAAATAAATACAAATAAAAATCAAATTATATTTTCAATATTAAACTCCCTTGACCAAACCAAAATCAATAATCAACATTTAGTATTTGGGTTTTATCTCCAAAATTTAAGGATCGAGGCTGCCCGCTTGCAACACCTTATTAGAAACATTAGTACTTTTGAAAATTATAATCTGAAACATTAAATTTATAATTTTAAAATCTTCTAACATCAAATTATTATAAGATCCAAAATACTTTATGTTCAAATTAAATAAACATATAATTTCATTTATAAGTAGATAAATATTAACTATGTCTCACATTCTTCCCCTCTAATCACAGGCTTCCTCCTAGAAGCTACCAAAAAGATATGAGGATAAAAATTTCATCTAGAATGCATCCTCCCATGAATAGCTTACCTCAAAATTCAATTACTATTAATTTTCATAATGAAAACTCACGATGGCGATATTGATAACATATTCCTTTCCTAAGAAAATTGATCAACAAAAGATAACATTTTGCACACACCTTCTATGCAATATGTCCTTTTTTGAAGCTAATCATCCTAAAGATATTCCATGCATGTGTCACTTGAATTCTTTGAATTTCCTTGTCTAACTATTAATATTTCATGCTCCTAACTCAAGATCACATAAATAATCGTTAATCAATTTCACTTGAACTATTTTGATATAATAACTTCATAAGAGAATGCAAATGAATACACTTATGTTTATGAATGATAAACGATAACAAATCTATACTATTCTATCAAATTGAATGTTTCCATTACAAATAAATTATCAAATAATGAAATGGGAAAATAAATGAATCAATTTTTTTATATAAGCATCTATTGATGATAATACCAATCTTCACAAAATATTGCTCTCTACCAAGTCATGATAATTATGTGTTACATTTAAGTCTTACATCTTTAAATAATAATAATATTTTACTATTGACTAAAGATATCTCAACATGTACTATTAATAAATTCATGATAACTCATGATATTTCCTTAATCGAAATATACAGCATCCTTCGAAATAAGTTTCTTCAGCCTCTTACAAAAGCAAATACAATTTAAGAATTTTGCACTACTAGGATTCAACTCTAGTTAAAGTGAATAGTACCTTGCAATTCTGCATTTGGAGAAGGATCAACAATATTATTTGAAGAGATAGTTTTGAAATTTTCTCAAGAAGATGAAGTCATTGATGCATTAGCAACAAAACACATACTATTTCTAAAGTAGACGATACAATCATAGAAAAGGTTCAAGCTAAAGAAGTATCAGACAAGGAAGAAGATTATTTAATCGATATTTCTACACCAGTATTTGAAGCACAAACTATGTTTGAATAAATTCTTAGGAAAGATAATAAACTATCAACAATTAGTTGAGGAACATAATTAACGAGATCAAATAAACATGTCTATAGATGACACTTCATTCCTCATCAAGGCTATAAAATGTAAATGAAATCGTTGGTATGAACCATGCATACAAATTCATATACCTTTTTAAAATCAGCTTTATGGAGTAGGTTTACATACCTATTTATATTTTTCTTACCAGTTCAGGGATTCACCCAACTAGCGTGACTTGAAATGCCATGTAATCTTGTGTCCATAACCGTTCCTTTATCTGCCATTTTCCCACAAAGCTCCCAAGTGTTGCAATCTAGTGCTTTGATACCTATGTAATGCCCTCAATAGAATAAACTGAGAAAACACAGCTAAACAGCTAAATTAATAATTTATTTAAACTTTAAATTACTCTTTAATGATATGGATATGAAATAAGGCTTGCAGCTACAAACAAAATATGAATCAAAGGAATAATTTACGGTTAGAATTTTTTCTTTCACAATCAAAAACACTATTACAAATAAAGGAAGTATTAATATATCACCAAGGAGAGCATGTTTGATAATAATCCTACCACTAGCATCACAAAGAAATTGGTAGAACTTATTAATGCACAATACAAAGAAAAACATTATCTATATAAGTATAGATTTAAGTATTCTATTTATTTTCATTTGTTCTTGCATATTTACATATATATGAATTCATTCTCATATTTAAAAATTAATCAAAACTTGAATATATACATCGAACCCATCAAATATCAAAACGTATATAACATGATCTATATATTAAAGAAAACCAACGTTAGAAAAATGAAAACAATTAAATGTAGCGCAAGTAATAAGAGATCTTATGCTGAAATGTTTAAGGAAGAAATTTAGCCTGAGAATATTAATAATTATTAGAGATAAATTGATACTATTACCTGATTTTTAGCTTTCAACTGAAATCAGGTTTAGTGTTTATTCTTTTGTGTTGTTTGTTTAAACATTTAAAAGATAAACCATAAGTCTGCTAGGTTTAATGTGCATGGAAAAATATTGTCAAATGAAACATATTACATTTTTTTTAATTCCAATGTTGCAATTACAACAAATGAGAAAAGAGAATCATATTTATACAAATGTAATCTTTTATTGATAATCATGAAGGTACATGTCCCTCACAAGCCAAGGGAATAACTTTACTTATTCAATGGAAATAAAGAAACTATTTATACACGAATAAGTAAAAACACAATGGGCATATAAGAATGGAGACCAGTCATTGCCTGAGAATAACTAGTTGTAAAGTTTCCCTCTTGCCCTATTGTTGTTGCCCCAAGTTGTTTGTGTCCTTCCCAGCTTCGTAGCGCTCCTAGCTCCTGCATCTGGAAAAACAATGATATTAGAGCAATGCTCTAAGCAAGGAAATATATCAATCCTTACATACACACCTACCTATGCATGTATAAATTGATCCATAAGTGCATTAAATAATCATGCAAACCTTGCATGTCCTAGAAAACAACGAAGTCATCAAACACATCCAAAATATGCATCTATTTTTCTAACTTGTTTGCTTCATGTGCAGATTTAGGACAAGTCTGGTTATTGTTTTGATTCAGTTAAATACAATATGTAGGTTAAATGTGGCTCCTACGAGGGTAGAGCTCAACATGCTTTGAGAGAATTGTAAATTGAGAAACTTGATCAAAGAGATACCTATTATCAATGCATTAATTCAATATGGAATCACACCAGTTGATCAACTTTCATTTTTAGATTCAAAGGACGCAACACATTTTGCTGGATATGTCTTTCAATCTTCTTAAGTGGACCCTTGATCCATTTTATAAAAAGAAGTAAGTGATTTTGGAGATGCATCAAATCCAATCATAGATGCATCAAGTTCAATTATGCATCTCTTAAATAATGAGGGGGAAATTCAGAGTATTTCCAGGTCCCTCTCACCTTGACCCTATTGGACAGCCACACATCACATAGGATGGTGAGCTTTTAGGTCACCGACATAGGGGACATGTGTCTTCCCACTAGGATCAAAGTGGGAAGACAATTATGTGTTACACTTGATCAAAAAGGAAACAAATGAGGGAAGCAAACAACTATAGTGGAAACCATGAAGGTTGGGGCACAATCAGGACAACAACAAATCATGATACATCTCATAGAGGGACATCAACAAAGAAAAGATCTCAATAGTTGGAAGCGAGAAGAGAGCAATGTCTAATAGGAGGGGAAATACCATCATCTTATGTACCACTACCACAAGACAATAAATGTCATCCCTTGTGCTTGTATGCATAGAGGTCCTAAAGCATGCTTTGGGTAAGGTGCATTCATGGAATCTTTTGGTGAAATCAACAAGGAGCAACCTCACATACCTCAATCAAATCACACTGGACAAGAGATCTCATGAACATGACAGTGTTATATAATAGCAGCCTTGTGGATGGTCACAAAATGCAAGTAGACATTTGAACAAGATGGAATTGTCTCCTCATGTAGAAGCAAAAGCTACCAAATTCCTTCAAGAGTTGATACAAGAATAAAAATATGAACCCATCAAACTGGCAAAAAAACTTTTTTTGATGTGCCACCACATAAAACTGAGTGGAAAAGAGCACTCCTTACCTTATCAAGTAATATCTAGGGCTATGGAGATAGTTCTTGCTTGGCATGGCCTTGATCGAAATACTCTAAGATCATCAAGTCTTACATTTTCCAGTGGCTCCCTTTCTGCGAATGTGAATTCACAATCTACAAAGCCTGGGAATGAAAGCAGAATGCCTTTGGATACTGGCAGTGTTGAAGAGCGAAAGGAAAAAGGCAAAGAAATTCAAGAAACATCAACTCTAGTTGACACAGATAATGCACCCATACAAAGCAGAATGGTAATTGGGGAAGACAAGAATCAAAGGTAAAGAACAGTCATATTTTATGAAGGTGTAATTACAAGAAGTCAATGACAAGGATATTAGCTTTTATTTCTTTCTTACCATTGATGAGGTTTTCATCAACACCAAAGGCATCCCCAATCTTTACCAGAGCTTCCACACTCCAGTACTCGAATGGGAGATCGACCAGTTTGACCCATGTGGGGGTATTTTTGATGATGTACTTCCATGGATCAAAATTAGGTTCTCAATTTATACAGTGAAAACTATAGCCCTTTAAAAACAAGAGATTTCCATACACAATTTCTTGTTTTAAATTTATGTCTATGCATTCAATGAGAAAAAATGAATTCATTAATTGGAGAACACTTATCTGATCCTTGAAGTTTTGCTTCCATCTGATCCATGATCTCTTCTTTAGGGCATCCTGGACCACTCCATTTTTTGAATAGGGCTCTATCTTTTAGTCTGACAACCCTTGACTCTATTATTTTTGTTGGCATCATAAACAATTTACTCCCCCATTGTCTAAGTTTAGCTTCTATGTCTCTCCCACTCCTCTTACTTTGATGTTTCTAGCTTTCGATACCTCTGCGACCATGGTTCAAATTTTGTTTGGGATATTTCAATTGCTTTCTCTTCTTCCAACCAGCTCTTGGTTGTGCTTCCCATATTTTCCATGGGTTTCCCTTTCTCGACTGATCCTCTAGTCTCCTTGCCTCTGGTTCACCGATATCTTTGGCCTCATATCTCTACTCTACTTGTGGTCACCTTTGATCGATTAGATCCACAACGTTTTGTGGAGATCCCTCTTCTACAGTAATCTTGTTTCTTCCTTTCCAGGGGCTACTAGTTCTTTTTGGGGTTACACCTACCTTATTTCTCCAATTTTTTTATGTTTCTACCTTAAGAATTCTTTTTTCTTAGAACCACCCACGCATACGCTTTGGTACCCTACCTCGAGTGTTCCCAAATTCTCTGCTCCTATCCTATTTTTTTAGCTTTGGACCTGAAAGCATCAACCTTCCTCTGCCTACCTTCAAGTTCCTCCACCTGATTTGGTTGCAAGGGTTCAGGTTGCGGGCATCCCACCTGTGATAGCTTGGATGGTATCAATCCATCCATTTTCCATTTGCAAAAACACATTGTGGAATGTGGGTGGTAGCTCTAGTTCTGCTCTCCCCTGCCTCACCCCTCCCTGATCGATTGTCATCTTTGACATCTCCCCATAGCTTCCCTTCTAGGTCACCTTCCTTTTTTTGCTCCTCCTAGCCACCTTATGCCATTTTAATTTTTTTAGGATCAACAATATTATTTGAAGAGATAGTTTTGAAATTTTCTCAAGAAGATGAAGTCATTGATGTGTTAGCAGCAAAACACATACTATTTCTAAAGTAGACGATACAATCATAGAAAAGGTTCAAGCTAAAGAAGTATCAAACAAGGAAGAAGATTATTTAAGTGATATGCCTACACCAATATTTGAAGCACAAACTATGTTTGAATAAATTATAAGGAAAGATAAATAAACTATCAACAATTAGTTGAGGAACATGATTAACGAGATCAAATAAAGATGTCTATAGATGACACTTCAATCCTCATATAGACTATAAAATGTAAATGAAATCATTGGTATGAACCATGCATACAAAGTCATATACCTTTAAATCAAGTTTGTGGAGTAGGTTTATATTCCTATTTATATTTTGCTTACCAGTTTGAGGATTAGCCCAACTAGCATGACATGAAAATCCATGTAATCTTGTGTCCATAATTGTTCCTTGATCCACCATTTTCCCCCAAAGCTCCCAAGTGTTGCAATCTGGTGCTATGATACCTATGTAATGCCCTCTCTAGAATAAATTGATAAAACACAACTAAACGGCTAAATTAATAGATTTATTTAAATTTTAAATTACTCGTTAATGATATGGATGTTAAATAAGCCTTACAGCTACAAACAAAATTTGAATCAAAGAAAAATTTACAGTTAGAATTTTTTTTCTTTCACTATCAAAAACACTATTACAAATAATGGAAGTATTAATATCGCCAGAGAGAGCATGTTTGATAATAATCCTACCACTAGCATCACAAAGAAATTGATAATTATTAATGCACAATAAAAAGCTAAACATTATCTATATAAGTATAGATTTAAGCATTTTATTTATTTTCATCTGTTCTTGCATATTTACATATATATGAATTCATTATCATATTTTTAAATTAATCAAAACTTGTATATACATCAAACACATCAAATATCAAAACGCCTATAACAGGACCCATAAATTAAAGAAAACCAACGTTAGAAAAATGAAAAGAATTAAATGTAGCGCAAGTATTTAAGAGATCTTATGCTAAAACGTTTAAGGAAAAAATTTAGCTTGAGAATATTAAGAATTGTCAAAGATAAATTGGTGCATGTTAAAAGAATCTGTTACAAAGATAAAACTACTTGCTTCACATGATCGGAACGAGTAAAGGCTTACGTTGGAAATTAAAGACTATTTCATAATAAGATATCAAAACGTTTTATTCAATTTTGGCAGGAAGCAGAATATTAAATAATAGAGATTTTCAACAAAGAGAAAGACATGAACTTCGGTTGCACCAAAAAGAACAACAATATCGATGAAGGAGAAAATGAATAACAAAATGTGTTCTACAAACTACTACCCTATACACAATAGCTCAAGACTCAATATTAAAGCAACAAAAATCCGTAAAAGTTTTCCTAGAGACCCAAATACAATGCTATCAATCACAATTTTGCATGCATCACTATTAGTACCCCACTTCTTTGTAATACTAATTAATGAAATAAACATCAATGACCAATGGTAAAAACAAGGCATAGAAATGGACAACAACAAGAATAATAACTAAAGCAGTAATGTAATCGATGCAAAATATGTTGTGCGGCGATGGAAATGGGTAGAAACAACCTAAAGAAATATCTATGCATACAATAAGTGTAACGCTTGCAAGATTCAACCCCTACAGAGTCTAGAAAAATGCCATGATTATATAAGAACTGTGTTCTTCTATGAATTGGATTATGGCAGATTATAATTATGATGAAGTTTAAATGGAAGGGTTACATAAGAAAACTGCAAGAGATGACGATTTTGCATTTGTGTTCCTAGCTAGCGTTCATTGCTCGTATCAAGATACAAAATATCAATAACTTAAAGAGAAACTAAGACATAAAAATATCGTGTTACGCACCAATCGGATACATAAATTTAATTGTATTCACTGCCCTAAACTAATATGAAAATATTGTCGATTCATAAATGATACCCAACCAAATAAGCAATAATACATTTATAACAAATGAATTCCATGAACTATTAGTATTCACCTTAACAGAAGCATTGGAAGTTATCGATTTCCTTTCGAAAATGCCTATCGATACTACTTTACACATTATTTCTTATTAAGAGACCTATGATTACACTATGCTAATAGCAACTGTACTAAAAGAAATCTTGAAAAGGGATTCTCAGAACCAATACTCAAATCTATCCATTGAAACGTGATTGCTTACCGCACTAGACAAGGATTCTATTTAAGAAAGCATACAAATAGATTATCAATAAAACCATAGTTTCGCCTAATCAGGAAATAAAACAAAAGAATCAGAATTGTTCCACAAACAAAACTTAAACATATGTTTCTCATGAGCTCCATAATCGATAGGTTCAACCCCAAACGCTTTTGATTACTAAAAATTATATTGAAGTCTTTAGTTGGTAACCAAGCTGATTCCCCCATTGCAAAAGATTAGCAACTGATTTCTACAATGATCCAAAGGGTTGGTTAAAAGAAATGGTTACTCCTATACTGGTTGAGCTACATCAAACAATAGAGGATACGCTAAAAAATGAAAACTTTTAGTTAGACCTGAAAAGAGGTATCTCAAACGTTAGAAATGGAGACGTCTCAGAGATAAATTTGCATTAACTATAAATTTAAATTTGAGGTCATAGAGAGTTAATTTAATAGATGTGCAATAGCAAGAATCAACCACGACTAGGACATAACATATAGACTGGTTAGCAATGATAAAGTGGTACTTCTAAAGAATGCGACTGTGGCCAATATGTTCCAAGGAAACATTACGCAATAGCACGACTCATATTATTCTCTTAGTAAGCGGTAACATTCACACAAAAGAGAATATATACGCTAGGTTCAATATTACAAAAAGGGTACTCATTTCACAATAATACCATGCTCTTATTATTGCTGAGGTCTTATCCTACGTTGAACATGCTTTTGTATCCTATAACTTCACATAAAGATGATGACAAATATTTGCTATATATGAAGATCAGATTAGAGAAATTACAAAAAAATCGCTTTCTTCATAAGATCTTAAATCTACACGAGCAATTCCACTAAAAATTCAACATTTTTTTACAGTATAGCTTTTGCAGTCAAAAACATAAAAGTTCCTCTGGATGTTTATTATACTTGCAATTGAATTTATTGATTACAATTCTTGGTAAACACATGGACCAAATCTTACAACTAATACTTAGAAAGGAATGAACAATATACCTGGCACATAAAGGATGATCACCAAAATTTACCTTTACTTATAGCTAGAGATTACCTTTTTTTCACTTTGCAAATGTTAATGGATCAACAGTCACTTTGAATCATTGAAGTTATAAGTATTACTTAAATTCATTATTTTTCAACAATTTTAAGACCCTTATTGAAACCTACAAACATCAAATAGAGTAGCCTAGGCTTGCTCGCCACTCAGTTCCATAGGACTGAAAAGTCCACCCCTGAGCTGGAAACAAAACCAATGCCAATTTGTAGATTTAAAATTGCAATAGACATCAAAACAAACTCACACACAATGAATTCGTTCACTGAATTTTTTTTTAGGGGGAGAAGGGGTATTCCCTTCCCTCCTGGGGAACAAAAAAAACAATCATGCAACTTCATTCTCATAACATAACCACCACCACCCATCCAAAAATCTCCACACACAACCACCACCATTCGTCTAACGATCTCCAACCACTACCATCCATCCAACAATCTCAACACACAACCATCACCATCCAACACACCTCCATACATTACATTAAACCAAACTGCCATTCATGGCTCTCCAATTTAATATGCAATTCCATACTTTTCATATTTCACCAATCATCACCAAGAGAGGCTTTGTGCCCTCCTCAACCCCACACAAAGGAGGCTCTCAGCCCTCAGGTGAGATCAACTCCTTATACACACCCAAACCCACTAATACTCAATATGATACCACACAAAACAATAACAAAAATAAATAAAAAAATCCAACCATCTATCAAGAATTCAATAACAACACAAAATTTACCAATACAATTCAAGCATACCTTGGTTGTCCCAATTTATAGAGTCTTTTTCCTTCTTTTTGAAAATAAAATATTTCTCAACTCTTATAATTCCTCAGTACATTATCCAAATAGAAAGTTAACCAAATGAAAACACAATCCCCTTCACAAATAAATACAAATAAAAATCAAATTATATTTTCAATATTAAACTCCCTTGACCAAACCAAAATCAATAATCAACATTTAGTATTTGGGTTTTATCTCCAAAATTTAAGGATCGAGGCTGCCCGCTTGCAACACCTTATTAGAAACATTAGTACTTTTGAAAATTATAATCTGAAACATTAAATTTATAATTTTAAAATCTTCTAACATCAAATTATTATAAGATCCAAAATACTTTATGTTCAAATTAAATAAACATATAATTTCATTTATAAGTAGATAAATATTAACTATGTCTCACATTCTTCCCCTCTAATCACAGGCTTCCTCCTAGAAGCTACCAAAAAGATATGAGGATAAAAATTTCATCTAGAATGCATCCTCCCATGAATAGCTTACCTCAAAATTCAATTACTATTAATTTTCATAATGAAAACTCACGATGGCGATATTGATAACATATTCCTTTCCTAAGAAAATTGATCAACAAAAGATAACATTTTGCACACACCTTCTATGCAATATGTCCTTTTTTGAAGCTAATCATCCTAAAGATATTCCATGCATGTGTCACTTGAATTCTTTGAATTTCCTTGTCTAACTATTAATATTTCATGCTCCTAACTCAAGATCACATAAATAATCGTTAATCAATTTCACTTGAACTATTTTGATATAATAACTTCATAAGAGAATGCAAATGAATACACTTATGTTTATGAATGATAAACGATAACAAATCTATACTATTCTATCAAATTGAATGTTTCCATTACAAATAAATTATCAAATAATGAAATGGGAAAATAAATGAATCAATTTTTTTATATAAGCATCTATTGATGATAATACCAATCTTCACAAAATATTGCTCTCTACCAAGTCATGATAATTATGTGTTACATTTAAGTCTTACATCTTTAAATAATAATAATATTTTACTATTGACTAAAGATATCTCAACATGTACTATTAATAAATTCATGATAACTCATGATATTTCCTTAATCGAAATATACAGCATCCTTCGAAATAAGTTTCTTCAGCCTCTTACAAAAGCAAATACAATTTAAGAATTTTGCACTACTAGGATTCAACTCTAGTTAAAGTGAATAGTACCTTGCAATTCTGCATTTGGAGAAGGATCAACAATATTATTTGAAGAGATAGTTTTGAAATTTTCTCAAGAAGATGAAGTCATTGATGCATTAGCAACAAAACACATACTATTTCTAAAGTAGACGATACAATCATAGAAAAGGTTCAAGCTAAAGAAGTATCAGACAAGGAAGAAGATTATTTAATCGATATTTCTACACCAGTATTTGAAGCACAAACTATGTTTGAATAAATTCTTAGGAAAGATAATAAACTATCAACAATTAGTTGAGGAACATAATTAACGAGATCAAATAAACATGTCTATAGATGACACTTCATTCCTCATCAAGGCTATAAAATGTAAATGAAATCGTTGGTATGAACCATGCATACAAATTCATATACCTTTTTAAAATCAGCTTTATGGAGTAGGTTTACATACCTATTTATATTTTTCTTACCAGTTCAGGGATTCACCCAACTAGCGTGACTTGAAATGCCATGTAATCTTGTGTCCATAACCGTTCCTTTATCTGCCATTTTCCCACAAAGCTCCCAAGTGTTGCAATCTAGTGCTTTGATACCTATGTAATGCCCTCAATAGAATAAACTGAGAAAACACAGCTAAACAGCTAAATTAATAATTTATTTAAACTTTAAATTACTCTTTAATGATATGGATATGAAATAAGGCTTGCAGCTACAAACAAAATATGAATCAAAGGAATAATTTACGGTTAGAATTTTTTCTTTCACAATCAAAAACACTATTACAAATAAAGGAAGTATTAATATATCACCAAGGAGAGCATGTTTGATAATAATCCTACCACTAGCATCACAAAGAAATTGGTAGAACTTATTAATGCACAATACAAAGAAAAACATTATCTATATAAGTATAGATTTAAGTATTCTATTTATTTTCATTTGTTCTTGCATATTTACATATATATGAATTCATTCTCATATTTAAAAATTAATCAAAACTTGAATATATACATCGAACCCATCAAATATCAAAACGTATATAACATGATCTATATATTAAAGAAAACCAACGTTAGAAAAATGAAAACAATTAAATGTAGCGCAAGTAATAAGAGATCTTATGCTGAAATGTTTAAGGAAGAAATTTAGCCTGAGAATATTAATAATTATTAGAGATAAATTGATACTATTACCTGATTTTTAGCTTTCAACTGAAATCAGGTTTAGTGTTTATTCTTTTGTGTTGTTTGTTTAAACATTTAAAAGATAAACCATAAGTCTGCTAGGTTTAATGTGCATGGAAAAATATTGTCAAATGAAACATATTACATTTTTTTTAATTCCAATGTTGCAATTACAACAAATGAGAAAAGAGAATCATATTTATACAAATGTAATCTTTTATTGATAATCATGAAGGTACATGTCCCTCACAAGCCAAGGGAATAACTTTACTTATTCAATGGAAATAAAGAAACTATTTATACACGAATAAGTAAAAACACAATGGGCATATAAGAATGGAGACCAGTCATTGCCTGAGAATAACTAGTTGTAAAGTTTCCCTCTTGCCCTATTGTTGTTGCCCCAAGTTGTTTGTGTCCTTCCCAGCTTCGTAGCGCTCCTAGCTCCTGCATCTGGAAAAACAATGATATTAGAGCAATGCTCTAAGCAATGAAATATATCAATCCTTACATACACACCTACCTATGCATGTATAAATTGATCCATAAGTGCATTAAATAATCATGCAAACCTTGCATGTCCTAGAAAACAACGAAGTCATCAAACACATCCAAAATATGCATCTATTTTTCTAACTTGTTTGCTTCATGTGCAGATTTAGGACAAGTCTGGTTATTGTTTTGATTCAGTTAAATACAATATGTAGGTTAAATGTGGCTCCTACGAGGGTAGAGCTCAACATTCTTTGAGAGAATTGTAAATTGAGAAACTTGATCAAAGAGATACCTATTATCAATGCATTAATTCAATATGGAATCACACCAGTTGATCAACTTTCATTTTTAGATTCAAAGGACGCAACACATTTTGCTGGATATGTCTTTCAATCTTCTTAAGTGGACCCTTGATCCATTTTATAAAAAGAAGTAAGTGATTTTGGAGATGCATCAAATCCAATCATAGATGCATCAAGTTCAATTATGCATCTCTTAAATAATGAGGGGGAAATTCAGAGTATTTCCAGGTCCCTCTCACCTTGACCCTATTGGACAGCCACACATCACATAGGATGGTGAGCTTTTAGGTCACCGACATAGGGGACATGTGTCTTCCCACTAGGATCAAAGTGGGAAGACAATTATGTGTTACACTTGATCAAAAAGGAAACAAATGAGGGAAGCAAACAACTATAGTGGAAACCATGAAGGTTGGGGCACAATCAGGACAACAACAAATCATGATACATCTCATAGAGGGACATCAACAAAGAAAAGATCTCAATAGTTGGAAGCGAGAAGAGAGCAATGTCTAATAGGAGGGGAAATACCATCATCTTATGTACCACTACCACAAGACAATAAATGTCATCCCTTGTGCTTGTATGCATAGAGGTCCTAAAGCATGCTTTGGGTAAGGTGCATTCATGGAATCTTTTGGTGAAATCAACAAGGAGCAACCTCACATACCTCAATCAAATCACACTGGACAAGAGATCTCATGAACATGACAGTGTTATATAATAGCAGCCTTGTGGATGGTCACAAAATGCAAGTAGACATTTGAACAAGATGGCATTGTCTCCTCATGTAGAAGCAAAAGCTACCAAATTCCTTCAAGAGTTGATACAAGAATAAAAATATGAACCCATCAAACTGGCAAAAAAACTTTTTTTGATGTGCCACCACATAAAACTGAGTGGAAAAGAGCACTCCTTACCTTATCAAGTAATATCTAGGGCTATGGAGATAGTTCTTGCTTGGCATGGCCTTGATCGAAATACTCTAAGATCATCAAGTCTTACATTTTCCAGTGGCTCCCTTTCTGCGGATGTGAATTCACAATCTACAAAGCCTGGGAATGAAAGCAGAATGCCTTTGGATACTGGCAGTGTTGAAGAGCGAAAGGAAAAAGGCAAAGAAATTCAAGAAACATCAACTCTAGTTGACACAGATAATGCACCCATACAAAGCAGAATGGTAATTGGGGAAGACAAGAATCAAAGGTAAAGAACAGTCATATTTTATGAAGGTGTAATTACAAGAAGTCAATGACAACACTGGAACCCTCATATGATGTGATCAGGATACAATTGCTATGCACATAACAGAGGTTGTGAAACAAAAGACTATAGTTTTATCATTGAAAGTAAGATATAACAAAGTTGCAAGATCATATTGAGATAAAGATACATTTACCATCAACATGTCAAGAGCTTCAAAATTGGCATCTAGTTCCACATGACATAGATGCAGCCCCTAAAGATCAAATTGTAGGTTTAAAGGGCAGCATGAAGGATAAAAGCTCATGGAATAATGTTGCTACACCTCCATATGCATGAGCATGTTTTGGGTTTTACAACTACATTTGTTTCATACATTTGTTATATGGCCCACATATTGACCTTGACATGTTTCATACATTGGTGGGCTCAACATGTTGGTGTCAAATGTTGTCAAAAAAGTGTATCTTGATGGTGCTATTAGTTGTTTTATGACCTTGTGTTTCATTCATATGGTCAGATTTGAAAAGTAGAAGACTCGGAAGCTAATATTTTGAAGGAGTAATAAAAGACAGTGCTATGCATAACAAGTAGCCACCAAGCTATGAAGAAGGGCAAGAAGACTATTGACCTTGAAAGGCCTCTCGAGGAGTATCCAGTTACAGTGATCTTAACGCATAAACAGAAATGACTGATGGAATACAGTGTGTTGGAAGTGGAATTACTCAGAGAGGGGGGGTGAATCAGAGTAATATATTTTAAAACTTTTTATGACTTGATATGCATATTTAAACTGTTGACCTTGAACAAATAAGTGTTATTTTTATATGCAGTGTGAATACTAAACTTTAGAACAAAAAGGTTACTTTTCATCTTGAACTCTTGAACTTTGGCCTTTTTCATATCCTACTCCTATAGGATCTTTAGAATGCTATTGTCTGCCAATCATCTCATACAACAGATTAGCACTATGATCAAATTTCTGATTTTTATCTAATTGAACCTTGACACTTTCAAGCTCTTTCCTTAATGCAACTACTTCTCCTTCAAGTTTTATACATTCAATCTTTTTAACCTCCAAATCAGACCTTACTACATCTGTTATCCTCTTTCATTCTTCAATTTCAATTTTATGACTAATAATCATATCATCTTTAAGAGTTAGTTCTTTTAACAAGGAATCATTATCTGAACATTTCTTTAAAGAAGCAATATCATTTTCTAGTTTAATACATAATTCATCCTTGTCTTTTAACTTGGCTTCCAATCCTTCTTTAGTCTTTTTCTTATCAACCATTTCAGCTTTCAGAAATTCAATAACCTTTTTATCATCATTATGATCTTGTATTACAGCTTTATTAACATTGGCAATTTCTTGTAGGCATACCTTAAGATCCTGATTTTCTTTTCTAAGCCTCTTAAGTTCATCTAAGGCAGCAAGCAATTCTTCCTCCAAATCAACTTCAAACTCATCACCTTCACATTATTTTTCACCAAATTCTTGTTTAAAGTCACTTACTAAGTGATCTTTTTCTTCTCCAACTACAGGATCATTTTTATTATCAACTGGCAGGGGTAATTCTTGAGATAAAACTTCACTAGACTTGACACTAATGTTTTTCTTTTGAATTTTGTTTCTTTTGCACTTACCCATAGTACTCCTCTTAACAAGAACTTGGATTAACTTAATCTGGTTAGGTTTACACAATAATCTAGCTTTTTACACCATCATTGATCAAAATTAGATATGTTTTCACAAAACATATAGACTGTACAAACAGACAGAAATACCTTCTCAAACTTGTGACATATTAACTTCCAAGACTAGAATCAATCCAAGGTATGAAACCTAATGCAAGACCCTACACTTTGATACCACTTGTTGGAAGTGGAATTACTCTGAGAGGGGGGGGTGAATCAGAGTAATATATTTTAAAAAAAATTATGACTTGATATGCATATTTAACTGTTCAAGTGTGATTTTTCTATGCAGTGTGAATATTGAACTTTAGAACAAAAAGGTTAATTTTCATTGACTTAACCAATCATAACATGAGTGACTTAATAAACCATTTTAAAGCATAACCATAAATTGTTCAAATGATACTGAGTGAACAACTTTTTAATGATTTCTTTTACACAGGACAACAAACACAATAATGACAGTTTGAACTTTCTTTATGACATATTCATCACATTCATACATTGAACATTTAGACAATTTAAAAAAATGATCTTGAAGACAACTTGAGACTATGAAAAGTATCAGAGCATTGCATGAACAACTTTACAAATAACTGAAACAAAGATCATGCAAGATAGACAAAAGCCACAAAAGAGAGAACACAGAATTTTTTCAAGTGGAAAACCCTCTTGGGGTAGAAAAACCACTCCAAAATGCCTTGTAGGATTAATTCCCAAAAAATTTACAATACTTTTAGAGCACCAACTCAATGATAATGTGGAGCACCAACTCCTATAATAAACTAAAGCACCCACTTCAGATTAGAAGCACCAACTTCATCAAAACTAATAGTATTGTAACCTATTAGAACCTTATAACTACAATGACTATCTGCAATTACAAAATTACAATAGGATACAAGATGATTTTGCAATAATTCCCAACTCAAAATAATCTCTATAATACAACTAGAGATGGAACAATATAAACCCTCTTTTCTTCTTTACAAAATGATATCATAGTAATAATCTCTCTTTTGCAACAATATACTGTACAGTTTAAAACTTCTCTCTTTTCATCTCATCATACTGTCATGTGTTTTTTCCAAGTATATGTACATAATTTTGTAAACAGTTATTCTCTTCAAAACCCGTATCCAATAACCAAGGTTTCTAAACTGGTAAGAATAATAACGTTTTATCATGATACCCATAATGGGTTTTTGGAAAAACCACATAAAATCAATGATATGTCGGTGAATGCCAATGAAACCCTTGAGTACAAACTTAGGTTAATGAAAACCGAACTGAAACTAATCCCTTGCAACTAAACACAAAATCCAGATCCCTTTTACAAAAATGAAACAACTATTTCAGTTACAAAATCACTTGCTTTGAACCTCTAATCATTTGTAAATTGTTTCTTTAACAATCATTAAAATGCCAAATAAAAACATTCCATACCTATTTATGGAGACAAGAAATCAAACTCATACCACATGAATCAATTCAAGGCACTCATAACTACCTTGCCAAAAACTGCCAGAGTCAAACTTTGCCTCTCCACTTTCCAACTGTGTTTTATCACTACAATCTCCACACACTTAGCCTTGAGCTTTCAGCAAACACTAACTTCTTAGAATTTATGTAGCTGAGAAGAGAAATTTCATGGCGGTGGCTAGGGTTCAACTCATACCATGAAATGCCTTTTCCCTATTTTATCTTTTTACCTCTTGTTTACTACCTTTTTCACAATTGATAATCATTTGAAGTCCGATACTCATAATTCTCTTGAATCTGTTTATCAAAGACACATAATAACCTTTTACTTGTTGTCGACCCAAATGATAACAACTATTAAGTCAACTTCCTTGTGATGTGGCCGATAAAAACAACATGATAAGCATAATGTGCTTTGTAAGATATGCTCAACAATAAAAAACCCGATGAATGAAGTAAGCCCAATGCTTGGTGTAAAATAAAGTGAAGCCCGATAAATGTAACTGTCAAGTAATATGAATTCCAAGCACTATGATCACCGATAGAATGATAGTCATTAGCCACTAAATGACTTTCATTTCAAATATTAGAAAAAACCCGATGAAACAAACATTATAACCATTGAAATATAGTATGTCCGGCCAGAACTTAGGGAATATTAAAATGTAGACCATATCACTTGTGAGGCCTGAATATTCTAAAAAAAAAACATGAAAGGTGATAACACAAATTCATCAAATATAGCATATTTTTCTATAAGAAACCATTCTATATTTCATTGCCCCTTGTTTAAGAATGCCATCATATAAATCATCAAAGTGCAAATGTTAGAGAATTTCCTTTGAGAAGGATAATCATGCACCAAAAGAATGACACCAATACCATAAAAAAATAGCATCCAACATATGACCATATGAATGACAAACCTATAGATGCTTGCATGAGGTTTCCTGGAGACTAAAAAAGTGTTAGATCCAATATAAACCCACAGCAAGATGAATGAAGAAATCACCAAGGCATATGCCAATTACAATGAAACATGTACCAACTAAGCAACCTGTATGAAATAACTCATCTACAGGATATCTAAGTAAAGTGCAATCACATGTATGTTGATGAAAGAATAACCTTTACCGAGTGATATAAAGGCCATGAGATGTCTTTTAATCTGCACAAAATGAATGCCAAAGCCAAGTATGCCAAAAATTGAATATGAACAAGAGTGATATGTCATAATCAAGAATGCCAACGTCAACCACACGAGAAACATGTACAAACTGATCCAACCTATATGAAATTAAAACTCCACTAAACAAATATAAAGCCACTGCATATAAATCCTCTGCACATGAATCCATCAATCAATACCACAAGATAAACACTACATATGTAGAAACCATGTGTAAACTGAACATTGATCCCAATGACAATGATGCAAATCCAAACTATGAGAACACAATGTCAAATTACCAACTGGAATGCCAATAACAACAACCAATGTAACCCAACCATTTCAAATTTCCAACTAGAATTCCAATAACAACAACCAATGTAACCAAACCAATTGATCAATATAACCAAACCATTTTGACATGTTTTGACATCAAGGACAAATGCCAAAAAGAGAAAGTCAACAGTGTGATAATACAATTATCTTATGAAAAGAAAGTAGCCACTTCATGAATGTCAAGAACAGTGTTTCAAGGATAAAGAGGAACCTTACCCTCTTAGCAAACATTACAAGCCCTTCATATTGTATAGTGAATTGCAAGGCATTAAAAGTTTTTAGGAGGAAATCATGACAACATTGGACAGTTATTAAGTATTGAAAGGAAAGCTTTGAAGTAAAGGAGCAATATCATAATCTAATTGTGATAACAACAATGATATCTGAGATGGCATGGCAGTCATAAGAGGGCAATGACAATTGCAAATCACCAAGCAAGGATGATATTTCATGACAAGTCTGTGATGAACCTTGACAAGTATGACAAAATGCCATTCTTTGAAAACCTTATGAGCAGACAAACTTCAAAAGGTAATCCATTATATTTATCATGGTGCCAAAGTTTTATATAGTGGTGTTTTTTCAAAGTGTTTGAGGCACAAAAAGATGCTACCATGAGTGTTTAACAACATGAGGAGGTATCATCAAAAGGATAGAGTATGGTACTTTTAAAGGAAATGTCAAATGCAAGAGTTTCTTCACAATGACAAACCCACTTTGGGGTTTTGGTTTTAAAAGGACATTCTACAGGAAAAGAAGTGCATTTGCAAAACAAGCAATTGATTCTCATAGAAAAACTCATTTTTTGCTACAAATTGGGGCTTTCAATTGTACCCACACTGTACAATGGCTTTGAATTATTTTGCAACAAAATCAGAGTTTTCTTTCAAATTTAAAAGACCCGTTTGGCCTCATCATGAGAGGCTAATGCAAAAGCAACAACAATGTAGAACATTCTATAGGAATGACAAATGAAAGCCATTTCATGCATTATGACAAGTCGTGGCCAAGTAGACCCATTTTTCTACAAAATATGGAAGACTCACCCAGGGTTTTAAAATGTGAAACATTGCTACAGATTGAAGAAAAAGGAAGGTATAACACAAAACCCATTTTTCATTTCTACAATAAATATGAGTTTCTTCAAGAAACCAAGAAACCCACTTGGGTTCTTTTGAAAAAGTTGCAGATTCATTAATACATGTGCTACAAAAAACCCACTTAGGGGTTTTGCAATTAGATTGCAAAAGGAGCAAAAATTGTTAAATACAGAGGAAACCCATTTTAAAAATGGAGGTTGAGCTCACAAGCCATCTTTTTTCTTCTACATATCAAAAACCCATCTAGGTTGTTAAGAAATTTTCCAGTAGAGAGGAAAATTGAAAAGACATTTTGGGGTTTTCAAATGAAGCAAAGATACACATAAAAATACACTATTTTATGTCCATGGCCGCGACCTGTAGGTTCTGAAATGACCTCCAAATGGTAGAAAAATGAAGATTTTGTGCAACAGAATGAACCTTTACCTGCTATTGAAGTGTTTCCATCATGAAATCACAACAAAACCCATGGAAAATCTCCATTTTTCTATGTTTTCTCAAACCCCAAGGTGGCAACACCATGTTCCAAATTGTTCAACAACCAAATGATGGTGTTTTCCCTTTGTTTTGGTGTTTTGATGATTAGGGTTTGACCCTATTTGATGGCAATGGGATTTTCTTCCCATTTTTTTAAAATTGAAAACATGTGTTAATGCAATGGGGGCCGAAACTTGTGTTATTGACTTAGGCATGTTATGCCTTAATTGTTTCCCCTTTGTTTCAAAACCTTGCCAATTCCTAAGTCCTCAAACAATACAACATATGGAGTGTGCCAATACAACACATGTGATGCCTTGTTTTTTTATCATGCATCATGTGACTTGGAATATGCTTTCCAAGAAATTTGGAGGTTGGCCATATTGGCCAAGTGTTTTTGAGATTGTATGATGCCTTTGAAAACCAATGAGTATTGACCATGTGTGGACTAAAATGCAGAATGAGGTAATTAGAGATGGTCATGTGCCTTGGAAGTTTTTAACCTTGTTTAATGCTTTTGAAGCATTTAGATATGACATTAAATGTTGCATTTTATTTCAATGTATAAAGATATCATTTGAATGATTTGAAAATCACTTTTATTATGTATTTTTAATGCAAATGTAATGTAATTCAAAGAGATGGTGGGCCCCTTATTTTGTGCTTTGAAATGTAAAATGACTTGATTAAGTGATGTTTTATGAATCACTTAATCAAGATTATTATCTTTAATGTTTTTTGGAGTCTTGTGTTTTCAAAACACACATATTGCATGAGGAGGTGTGGGTCAATACTTGTGTAAAGACCAATGATGACTTGCAGACATGAGGGGTGTGTGAGAGGTTATTTTGACTGACTTTAGAGGAAAGGGGGCTATTTGGGGGCATTTTTGTCACATTTTTAGTATGACTATTGACTTGGCTTAACTTTGCTTCATGTGGAGGACAGTTTGGAGGGTTTCTAGAAAGTTTTTTTTGGCCTTTTCTATTGCATCTGACCAGAACCTTCTAGATGGACATGTGTTAGGGGTTTTTGGTGGTTTTTGCTTAAGTATGTTCATTTTGAACATTTTGAGCTAGTTCTTTCTTTCCAGCAGCAAGATAGCTTTATTTCTTGGAGATATTTATCATGGAGCAGTATTGTAACTCATGTGGACTTATGATGTAGTAAGCACTTTGAATTAATAAAGTACAGCATTTTTACCTTCTCATTTCATGTTTTTCATGTATTTTGTTAATGATTTATCAATTTGTCTTGTCAAAATCTATCTTTCCTTGCAAACTTGTCTCATGTTTAGGCATCTATTTAACTAAAGGCATATGTTTACAAGTTATAAGTTGTGTTTTTTAGTAGTGTTGTTAGTTGTGAAACCCCTGTTTTCATTTTAAAAGCATTGTTTATAGACCTCCTTATAAATTATTTATGTAAACTGCATTGGAAAGTGAGTTGTGTGAATCAAGTTTTATGATATTAATTTGAATGTGATAGGTTGTTCACAGGTCTAAGTTTTTTTGGTGCATCACCTTAGGTATTTTCAGTATTAGGTTTATTTTCATGCAATTCTTACCCTTTACCTTAGAGATTAGTAGTTAGGTGGCATCAAAAGGGGAAGTCGGCCCATAATCCGGAGGTTTGGTTTCGAATAGGGCACCCACAACCTGAAAGTAGTCCCATGTTACATCCAAACCTTCTAAGTTCATTCATAGCTTGGCATTAGGGTGCATATTTGGATCCCTAACAGTTTTGGTACACCCGGTGGGACAGTGAACTATTTCTCAGCTCATTTTTATGCATTTTATTGTTGTTGTTTGGTGTGTACAGCAATAGTTTCAGCCTTTTAGAGGCATTTTCAATACATACCTGGTGACTCCAATAAGTTTTCACTGGTTTCAATATGATCAAGTGCTGGTTAGTTTCAAATAGATCTGATTTTGCTTATCTTTCCAGCTTCTAAATGAATTGGCATGTCTTTGTTTCATGGAAACATGTCATATCACCCAGCATATCATGAAACTGTTAATTACCCACCATTCCATGAAAATCATGCATGTATGCCCTCTTAATAGCCACATCACATAGAACAAATTGTTGGTTTCATTCCAAATGCCTCTGTTACTGTAGATTACCAACAGTCCTATCATGTTTTCCACCCTCCCGTCCCTACTCAATCTCAATGTCAACCAATGTATGATCAAAATCAACCCCATGAAGAGTTTTTTCATGCCAACTAGCATGGTTATTTACATAATCAACCTCAAGAGAACCCTTACCAGAATGTATTGGACCTGATCCAAGAGCTTGACCATGTGTTGTGGGCTTTGAGCCAACTGATGAGCTCAAGAGTTGTCCTAATTATTGTCATGATTTGTCTAGTTTTGTGTCCATAATAGTTTACCCCTTTGGCCTATTGTTCCTTTATTGCCATAATATTTGTTAGAATCAAAGTAAATTGATATAATATAAATGATATGCAAACTCTTAGGTAATCAACCGTTTATAAGTACTAATCATGGTGGTTGTGTGAAACAGGTTACAAAGGGGTGAAGCATGAAGACCATCATTTCCATGTGATTCACTATTTCCCATTAGGTGGTTGTCTTTTAACATGGTATTAGTTATCAGTTAATGACTGGGATAGATATTGATTAAGTAGTTCTTGAAAAATAGTAGGTCGATAGGCCATATTACTATTTTTCATATATCGATAGTGTTTTGTTATCCACGTATGAACGGTGGATCTGGTATTTCAAGTATTCTGTTTGTAATTGAAGACTTATATATATGCCCCTCCGCGAGCATGGAAACATCTTAATCATTATTTTTCTGTAAGTTTGGATTAATACATATACTGTTATTGAAGACTAAGTCGCGAGTTTCTTAACGTCTTTACTCCATTCAATTGGTTGGGGGAAAGGGCCCACTCCCTGCTATTGCTTGGAGATTATCTTTTACTATTGTATGTGAGGTAATGTTTGCATTTGTTCTATGTGATTTTATATGCAATTTCAGTAATATTTATAATCAAGTATATATGTGGTAATAAGTGAGTTTTTGATTAGATTTATGAGAAGTGAACAATTTGAGTGTTACTAATGATTGATATAGACACAAGCTGCGAGATAAAAGCTTGACAGTAGCACATAATTTTTTTTAGAACATTGTAAACAAGTCTGTTATGATTATTGCATCTTGTCGCTAGGGTAAAGGGATCTTGTTACCCGAGCATACAACTCCTGTCGCTTGCATTATATTAGTGTGGTTTCAGTAATTAATTATGTTTTTCATCACTGTTAATAATGTTATGAGATAAATCATGTATTAGCATAATCGAGTTAAGATTGTTGGAGTAGATAAGAATTTAAATAGGTCTTTCTATTTTAATGCAACTTAAGGAAGTGTGTTTTAATCATTATTGGTTTATTTAGACTTGTATATGCATACATTCCCACTTGACTTACCACCTCATCCCTTGAGAAAATAGCCACTATACCTTTCATTAGTTTTACAACCTCGGATTGACACGACTAGGTAAGGACTAAGGGATTCCATAGGATAAACTCAAGCACAAAACTCTATCATAATCTCAAGCCACAATTTTACCCAATCATTTTGGTGCCATTTCTGGGGAAAGGTATTAAAGGTGTGAAGTTGTAGTAAGCTAAGTTAGGACTAGTACATCTCGAAGAAATCCTGTATAGTTGTCGACCTTGTTTAGGTGAGTACTCTTGATTTGTGCTATTGTAAGTCATTTAGGTGCATGAATCGTAGTAGAGATAGTAGAGGAAGATTCATTAGAAAAGAAAAGGGGATTAATTCACAACCCGAAAAACCTAAAAATAAGTCAAAACCATCCATTGAGGAAACACAAACCAAAGAATTGCAAAACAAGTCAAAACCATCCGTAGAAGGAAGTAGCTCAACTCAGGAGAAATTAAAAATCAAGTTGCAATCATTAAAATTACTCAAACCTGATCTTGAGAAGTGTACTATTGAGACCACTATTGTTCAGACACATGTGAATACTCATCCAAGCTCTTTCGAGATATTACACAAAAAGGTTGAATTTTTTTTCCAAGAGTCTTACAGGGCTAAAGTTGGTACATTCTCAGAAGAAACCCACAAACCATTTAGAACCTATTTTACTCCTTGGGCATTAAACGTCATGGATCCCAACAACAACAACAACAACAATGGTAATAGGGCATTGGCCAATAATGATCCGGTTACTTTTGAGTTTCCTATCACATATCCTGAGCAAGATGCCCCTATGAAGAATATATTGTATTCAGCTTTACCTATTTTTTGTGGCCTTTCTACTAAAGATCCTGACATGTTTTTGTTTGAATTTGATGTGTTGTGCAACAGTTATGATTATCAGAATGATGTGTAGAATCTCAAACTGTTCCTAGCCACATTGAAGGATGCAGCCCTGCATTGGTTCATGAACCTCAGGAACATTAGAACATGGAATGTCATGAGGAATTTGTTCTTGGACAAGTACCAGGAATATTGTAAAACCAAGGAAAACTAGAACGAACTCTTATGTATGTCATAGAAGGAAGATGAGTCCATGGAAGATTATCTTGAACGCTTTATGTTCAATCTTCAATGATCTCATCAACAAGGGCTGAATGATGATACTGTTAAAACGTTGTTTCTTAGAGGCATAAGGGATGATTTCATGGAAGCATTAAATTTAATAGGTAAAGGGAATATTTCTAAAATGGAATTTGACGATATATGTGATATTTGCAGGAACTATTCCAGGTCTCAACCATTGGGAAGGAACTCTCTAGGCAAGCTGCATTCTGTGGGGAATTCAATAGGTATCACCAAGCGTGAGATAGGTAATTTACTCAAAGACCTTAAAACTGATTCATTGAGTCACATGGGTAAACAGATAGATATATTATATACTTGTAGGAAGAAAGAGAAGGCAGAAAAGACCCTAGCAGTATTTTGTCCTATATGTAGGAAGAAACATGGAAGTGAAGATTTCCCTTATAATAGGACAAATATCTCATCCCTAGAGGAAGCCAGTAAGAGCTCTACCCTAAGACCTCTTCTTGTAGATATGACCGATATGGGATATTCTGAAGAACCTGTCTACTATATGGCCCCAAGGCGACCTTTTCCACCTTATTCAATGCATCCTGGAATGTTAAATGATTATTTCACCCCAGGACCTAGCCAAACCAATTCCTTTTCCAATCAAGGAGGATGGTACGGAGGTTGGCAGTGGCAACATGCATGGAGGCCACAAATGCCACAACCCCCACCATATTAGCAACAATACCCATCACAACCACAACCTCCATCTCCTCCAATTCTTAACCCATATCAACAACCACAACAATATCTCCCACCTATACCACCATCTTCGAACCAATCAACCAATCCACCTCAACCACCAAATCCCACATTAATTCCAACCCAATCAAATCCAAATCCCAACAATAAGGCAACACAACCTATATATAATAATGAGGTGGAAAGTTGTCCTACTTATCCTATCAATAATGTAGAGGTGGAAGGAGTTCAATTAAGGCCAGGAAAAGCCCTTCAGGGACCTACTATCACAGAAATTAATGATGAACCTGAAGATGATCCTATCAAATAGCCCCCATTTCCTAATAGATTTCAATTAGAACCAGTGCAAAAGGAGGTTCTGCAACCTGAATTTGATCTTGTTAATGAGCTTCATAATGTTAATATCAAAATTCCTTTGTTGCGGGCCATAAAAGACATTCCAGTGTACACCAAGACAATGTGATACTTATGCACTCAAAAGCAAAAGAAGAAGCATGACCCAAAGACCGTACAATTCATTAGACAACTGGCAGATCTTATGCTTGGAAATTTAACTTTTCCTAAAATTCAGATCCAGGGAGCCCTGTCATCAAGGTAGCATTGGTAAGGTTACTATTCCTAATACACTCGTTGATTTGGGTGTTGCAATTAATGTCATGAAAAATGAAACAAAGGCAAAGTTAGCACTTGAAGGACTTAGACCCACTCCCACAGTTCTCCAAATCGCAGATCATTCTTTAGTCAAACCAAAAGGTATGATTGAAGATGTAATTCTTTCTATTGATTCGTGGGAATATCTGACTGACTTTATGATTTTGCAACCTAAAATAAAGATGGGGGGATACCCTTTGATTTTGGGATGACCATGGTTAGCTGCTACCAATGCATTTATCAATTTTCAATCAAGTAATATGGTTATTTCTAATGGGGAGAAAACAAAATAGTTAACTCTGTATCCACCTGCACAACCCTTGCTAGAAACAAAAAATATAGTTTGGGTTGATAGTGACCTAGAGGAGTCTTTGCCCATTCTGACAATTGAGCAAGCACAGGATATTGCAGAACCCACAGAGGATAATATTCTCCTCAACCTGCTCCAGAATAGGTATGAGTCAGACCAACTCTTAGAAAATTTGGTTCTTCCTTCAGGTGTTAATACACGTCCTTTTGGGAGTTTTCCATTAGTAGTGGGTAGCTCACAATTTGTTCAACACTTCATCACATTACATCAACTGCTACCTCACCATTTCCTATACAGTCCATTTTTGTCTATAGGGAATCTCGATTCATAGGTTCTATCCATTGATTCACCTACCTCATCAGAAGCCATGGAAATCTTACCTAGTCGCACACTCAATATCAATCCACATTTAAGCCCTACACAAATACAAGACCGTATTGCCATGCTTAGAACTAATAAAGATGCATTTGCTTGGAAATACCAAGATATGTGTGGCATCCATCTAGACACCTACACGCATCATATTTATATTGAGGAAGGTAGTCGTCCAATTAGGCAACCACAACGTAGACTTAATCCTACCTTGTGTGAAGTAGTTAAAGAAGAATTACAAAAATTGTTAAATGTTGGGTTTATATATCCTATTTCATATAGTCAATGGGTTTCTCCTCTAGTTGTGGTTCCCAAGAAGAATGGTAAGTGGAGAATTTGTGTTGATTATAGAGCTCTCAATAAAGCTACAAAAAGAGATCACTTTCCATTACCCTTTATTGATCAAGTGTTGGATACTCTTGCAGGTAATAAATTTTTCTCCTTCCTAGATGGATTTAGCAGATATAATCAAATTCACATAGCACCAGAGGATCAAGACAAGACTACTTTCACATTTCCATGGGGCACCTTCGCATATAATGTCTTGCCCTTCGGATTGTGCAATTCCCCCACTACCTTTCAGAGGGCAGTGTTAAGTATTTTTGCTGACCTTGTAAATGATTGTGTTGAAGTTTATATGGATGATTTCATGGTACATGGTAATACTTATGAGGAGGCTAAAAAAAATCTAGAAAAAGTGCTTAAACGATGTATAGATACTAATTTGTCATTAAGCCATGAAAAGTGTCACATGCTCATGAAGGAAGGCATAGTGCTTGGCCATTAAATCTCCTCTAAAGGTATCCAAGTAGACCCCAAGAAAATCCAAATTATTAAAGACCTTCCTACACCATCCAATCAAAAGGATGTGTGTAGTTTCCTTGGCCATGTAGGCTATTACCGAAGATTTATCCAAAATTTCAGTAAACTTGCATCTCCTTTGTTTTCCATGTTAGCTAAGGATGTAGCTTTCACCTGGAGAATAGAATGTCAAGAAGCCTTTGAAGCTATTAAAACCAAACTTGTAACCACACCAGTACTTTGGGGGCCAAATTGGGAATTTCCTTTTCATATCCATATTGATGCCTCAGATTCCTGTATGGGAGTCATGCTTGGAAAGAAGGAAGACAATCTTTTCTACTCCATTTACTATATCAATAAGAACTTCACGGGAGCCGAGGTAAATTATTTAGTAACTGAAAAAGGATTTTTTAGCTGTTGTTTATGCAATTAATAAATTTTGTCATTATATTACTAGCTACAAGGTGTTTGTTCATACAGATCATTCAACAATTCAATTTTTAATGAATAAACCTGTTGTCACTGGTAGAGTTATTAGATGGTTGCTCTTACTTCAAGAATTTGATGTAACTATACTTGATAAGCCTGGTCGAGAAAATGTGGTTGCATATTTTTTATCCAAGTTGTAGTAGCTAGACAATGAACCCACTCCAATTGACGATGCATTTCTAGATGAACACCTCTTTTCCATATCAGCAAAGAGTCCATTGTTTTCCGATATTGCAAATTACTTAGTCACATGCAAGTTTCCACCACACTTTTCTCCAAGGGAACATCAGAAGTTGGTTGGACTTAGTGGGCAGTACACATGGATCAACGGATTGCTTTTTTGCACTAGAATTGACAATATCATGTGGCAATGTGTACCTGAAGATGATGTCTTTGATATACTTCCTCCATGCCATACAGAACAGTGCGGAGGACATTTTTCTACTCAACGGACTGCTCAGAAAATCCTCACTGCAGGCTACTATTGGCCTACAATCCATAGGGATTGTAAGCGATATGTTCATCATTGTGACAAGTGTCAGCATATGGGCCGCCCTACACGCTCTGATGAGATGCCCTTACACACACAATTGTCCATAGAACCATTTGAGAAGTGGGGCCTGGATTTTGTTGGCCCAATCAACCTGCCATCAAGAAACAAGGAATACATCCTTGTATGTATGGATTATGTCACCAAGTGGGTCGAAGTGGTAACCTTGAAGCATGTCAGAGACACAAATGTATTAGAATTCTTGTATTCCAAGATCTTCACAAGGTTTGGGGTGTCACAAAAAATAACAACAGATTAGGACCCGCAATTCACATCAAAACTCATTTCGGCCTTGGTTCGAGAGTATGAAATTTGCCATCGCAAGTCCATGCCTTATCATCCTCAAGCTAATGGGCAAGTGGAAGTCACCAATAGGGAAATCCAGAACATCCTCACCAAGACAGTCGCTCTTCATAAGCGTTATTGGGTTGCACGACTCCCTGAAGTTGTGTGGGCCTATCGTACAACGTGGAAGATCACCACTGGTCTGACCCCCTATGAGCTTGTCTATGGTAAGAAAGAAATTCTTCCTATTAAGTTTGAGATCAAGACCCTCCGCACTGCACTTCAATTGGGGATGAGTCTTCCTGATGCCAATAAAGAACGCATTGATCAACCACACTCCTTAGATGAAATGTGCCAAGAAGCACTCTTTCACGCTGAGGTTGTCCAAAAACAAAGTGCTTTATGGCATGACCATCACATTCGACATCGATCCTTTTAGCCTGGAGATTGGGCGCTTTTGTATGATTCATGCTTTCAGGACTTCAAAGGCAATTTTCACACGTGATGGCTTGGACCTTATGAGATTGAGACAGTATATGATAATGGCATTGTCTGCCTCTGTACCGTGGACTCCAAACGTAGACGTCTCCTCGTCAATGGTCATCGACTGAAGCTCTACAAAAAGCCTCTTTCCAAGGAAGCCTTCTTTTTGGAAGTAGCCAAGGAACTCACTGTCATTCCTTTTTGCCTCCTCCAAGAATGATTTGATTATTCAAAAAAAAAAAAGGAAAAAAAATGAAAAAAGAAAAAGAGAAAATTATAAAAAAAATAAAAAAATAAAAAAATAAAATAAAAATGAAAAATGAAACGTATCGGGTTGGCCCCACCACCACCTTACCCTTACCCTACCCCATAGCCAACCCCACTACCACCTTACCCTTACCCTACCCCATAGCCGGCCCCACCGCCACCTCACCCTACCACCTACCCCATACACCCCCTAAATCCCTTACCATCCACCACATAATCCCCACCCTACCACACCTTAACACCCACCACATTGGCCTCCCTCATTCCCACACCAACCTAGCGTTGGTTCCACCGCCACTTAACTTCTAATCATTTCCTCTCGTTCATGCAACCTATCCCTGTCACCTTCTCCTCGCATTCAAATCTCTGCACAATCTCCCATTCTCCAGTCACGTGCCATCTTCTCTCCATTGTGTTTTGTCTCCTATGTCAACGTCCCATTGACTACCTTGGTGTTGATCACTAGTTGGCTCGACCGATCGTCCTAGTGCCCTCATCATACGTCGATGTTTCCTCATCGACTCCCGCCGACGTGCTTTAACGGTAATCCAGTCGAGGTTTGTATGTCATTAATTTTATATTTGTTTTCGTCTATTTTTAGCAATTATTATGGAAAACCGCATGAACGGTTTCATACATTCAGCTGGGGGGTGTTGTGTCACATAATTACCCTGGAACACGTCATACCTTGTCGCCACTCCAAGTATTGATTTTCATAGAAGGCAACCCGTTTAAACTGTAAGTTCATTTTTAAAAAGGCTCATTATTGACAAAACACCCTGCTAAGTTTGTCTGTCAATTCTTCTGCCATGGGAGGTATTCATCAACGCCAAGAGCCAAAGGACATGCAAAATGTTAAAAACAATGCAACAGTGTATGGCATCTTTGAATCCGCAGGGTGGCATGTGTTTTTCGAGCGGCTTTGTGGATATCATGACGAGGTAGCTCTTGAATTTGCAATGGCATTAGATGTTGTCAATAATTCCACAAAGGTCTGGGGTCTTTCTTTGTCCATTATGCCCTGAATCATAGCGAAAGTGACGGGGCTACCAGAAACAGGAGATGAGTATTTTCCTATGGCCACAAATAAGCATATTGAGCTCCAACTTCAAATTCAGAGGTTTTTGCGACAGGACGAGAAATTGTAGTTGACTCCAAACCAGGGCACCAAACGGACCTCTATGCCTGCACATTGGGCCAACGTTGCCAAGGTAGTTATCCAGTATATCACGGGAGAAAGAAGGTATGCCTATGTTTTTTCCCACCATTTTCAATTGCTCTATCATTTACGCCATAATGAGTTGGTTAATCTGCCATACTACCTTTTCCATTCCATTAAAAGTGAGCTTAGAAGTCCGGAAAGGTCACAGCAATTCCCTAGCTCACCATAGTTTAATTAAGTTAATTATTCAAAGGGGTTTATCCAACACTGTTCCATCAGGCATTTGGGATGAATTCACCAAAGAAATAGGGTCAGACCCTTCTTCAACACCACCAACTGGAAACCCCCATAGTGCTGGTAAAACTAAAAATTCTAGCCAAGAATCAGAGCACTCCCATGACACAAAATGGACAAGTCATGGGTCACGGCCCCAGGCTAAGAAAGATAAATTTGTTAGTGAGATTAGCACTCCTCCAATCGTAACTCCCTATAATACTAGGTTCAAGAGGAAATACCTAGAATCATCCTCTAGATTGCAAAAATTGGCCTCTGTAACTTGCATAGTGAACCAAGAAACACCTAAACCGGATGTTGAAATTTTGGCCACAAAGAAAGTAGGGAAAGATAGGGTGAGTAGAGAAATGTGACGCCAAAACCGCCAGAGGAAGAAAGGGAAAAATGTGGTATCTAAAACTTCATCTGAGGAACAGGAGGGAGAATACATGTCAGAGCCATCCATAAGCTTTGAAGAGCAGAATCAAGGAGTGGATGCAGGTAACCAAGAATCTAGTCCTTCACTAGCCCCTTCACAGGAATAGCCCAATGAGGAAATGCCAAATTCAAGGAACCTTTCTCATGATACCTCCGCAGATGAAGAGTACTCTGTTGAGGAAATTAGGGATCTGCAAGCTAGGGTACAAATATTAGAAGCCCAAGTACTGACTTTGCAACCGCAATTGCAACAAGCCCTAGATGTTAATCAACAACAAAATGATGAAATCAAACAATTGAAGGATCAAATGGAACAAACAGCTGCATAGTTCACACAAATCATACCAAGGTATATCACTTTGATAGAGCATAGGAACAGGATTGACAAGTTGCAAGCATCATGGGAAGACCAAATTACTGAGAAATGCATGATTGTGGAGCACCACCAAGAAAAGGTCAATGAATTGAGAGCTGAGATGGAATAGAGAATTGCCACTGATTATATCTCTAAGGTTGAGCATCAGCAGATCCTTCAAGGCCTAAAAGACTAATGGAGTAAGGAAATCTTGACTACAATGTAGCATTGGACAACCAAGTCATCCTAGGTCAGTGCATATTGCATGAGGACATGCAATGTCTTCAGCTGGGGGGGATGATGATCTCAAGAGTTGTCCTAATTATTGTCATGATTTGTCTAGTTTTGTGTCCATAATAGTTTACCCCTTTGGCCTATTGTTCCTTTATTGCCATAATATTTTTTAGAATCAAAGTGAATCGATATAATATAAATGATATACAAACTCTTAGGTAATCAACCATTTATAAGCACTAATCATGGTGGTTGTGTGAAACAGGTTACAAAGGGGCGAAGCATGAAGACCATCATTTCCATGTGATTCATCGTTTCCCATTAGGTGGTTGTCTTTTAGCATGGTATTAGTTATCGGTTAATGACTGGGATAGATATTGATTAAGTAGTTCTTGAAAAATATTAGGCTAATAGGCCACATTTCTATTTTTCATATATCGATAGTGTTTTTTTATCCACGTATGAATGGTCGATCTAGTATTTCAAGTATTTTGTTTGTAATTGAAGACTTATATATATGCCCCTCTGCGGGCATGGAAACATCTTAATCATTGTTTTTCTACAAGTTTGGATTAATACATATACTACTATTGAACACTAAGCCACGAGTTTCTTAACATGTTTACTCCATTCAATTGGTTGGGGGAAAGGGCTCGCTCCCTGCTATTGCTTGGAGATTATCTTTTACTATTGTATGTGAGGTAATGTTTGCATTTGTTCTGTGTGATTTTATATGCAATTTCAGTAATATTTATAATCAAGTATATATGTGGTAATAAGTGAGTTCTCGATTACATTTATGAGAAGTGAACAATTTGAGTGTTACTAATGATTGATATAGACACAGGCCACGAGATAGAAGCTTGACAGTAGCACATAATCTGTTTTAGAACATTGTAAACAAGTCTGTTATGATTATTGCATCCTGTCATCGGGGTACAGGGATCCTATCGCCTGAGCATACAACTCCTGTCACCTGCATTATATTAGTGTGATTGAAACCCTAAATTGTTTAAAATTGAAACGAAAAAATTGCATTAAAAACCCTAATTGTTTAAAATTGAAACCCTAAATTGAATTGGAACAAAAAAAATTGTTAAAACCCTAAATTGAAATCAACAAATCATTTGATTTTGAAAACTAGGTAATTTGAGCTCAAAAAATTCATTTGCATTGCTTAAATGTTTTAAATTTTATTTGCTTTGTATGGAAAAATGATATATATTAAACTTTAGTTTCAATGTTAAATTATAATTAGATTAGAAAACAATATGTTAAAGAATAGTTAAAATTCATAAAGTTTATCTTGATGTTTGTTTGCAAATTTAGTTAGCAAATTTGTAAATCTAAGCGCGTACAATCAATTCCAATTGACACTAACTTGCAAGTCTAAATTATGCCAATGGCCACCCAAACTTCACCCTAAGTTTGCTAAACCCTAGACCCTAAACTGTAAAATCTAAACCCTCAACACTAAAGCATTTGAATTTTGTCTTAGGACCTTAAAATGAAATTTGGTTGCCTTAAAAAACCCTCTATTGTCACCATTTAGTAGAGCTTTTTGTAATGTTTTCACTTATTTGAACACATAATACATAAAAACTTTTGGTTTCTACAAGTTTATGAAGAGTGGATGATCACTCTCTATGACAATTAGACATGATCATTAGGGTTCTAAATCATTGGAAGAAAACTGAGAGTGTGAGTGAGAGTGTTATGGGTAAACTTTCTTTCATTGGAAATACCTAAAATTATGTAGGTTCAATGTTAGGAATGGGTCTATTTGGTAGATTTATGAAAACTATTTTGAATATCTAGAATGCCATAAAAGTATAATTATAGCAATTCCAATTGGAAACACTTGGGTACATATATATCATATGAAATTTAAATCTAGGAAGGTGTCTATTATATAGGAGAGTTGATAATACATGGAAAGAGGTTTGTATGGGAATATATGTATTAAGAAAAACATACCACATGACCTCTATAGGATTTTTAAGATGTGATCCTAGATAATAATCCACCCATGTCCTCAATCATAATGGATTCTTTAGCAATTAAGAGAGATTCAATAACCATAAAATTACCTATATTTTGATACTATATAGATTTATGTGGAAGGATAGAAATGCATCAATAAGGAGACCAAGATGGAACCATTTAACATACATACAAGGTACACCTATTACATGGGAAAGGGAGGAGGTACATGATGATAGGTTGGAGGAACTACATGCTATTATTACAATTTAGAGATAGGAGGATGATTCATATAAAAGAAATATAATTAAATATTTATATTATTTAATATAATATATTAAATAATATAAATATTTAATATCATAAAATATAATATAAGATTACAATTAAGGATAGGTAATGTTACAATTTACTTGGGGTTTTAATGAGGATTAGGCTTAAGATTCAATTAGGTTTGTAGTAAATAGTTAGGTTACAATTAGGAATATATAATAAATATTAATATAATTATAATACAAATATAAATTAATTTAAATATAATATAATATAGGAATACATTTAAGATTAGGTAAAGGTTATAATTTAATTAAGTTTCAATTAGGTTTACAATTCAATTAGGATATGGTTAGGGTGGGGATCATTTAGCATTCTATTATGGTTAGAGTATGGGTTACATTTAAGATTATTGTTATTTTTGTGATATGTATAGATTGATTCATTTTTAGCATGATACTTTTTTTTATTAGAGGGGTAAACACTTTTGACCCAGAGCTAGATGGAACCAATGAGGCTATAGTATGACTAAATTTGGACCTCACTAGACATCTAGATCCCCTTAAGCCATCCTATCACCTTAAATCGTAAATCGATTTCTTAAGGGGTCCCAATATGACAAATTTCTTAAGGGATCAAAGAAGTTCTTAAAATTTGGTGAAGTTGCCCAAGCAACCAAATTTAACAATAATAAGATCGTGCAAGATTATAATATGAATGAGATTTCATGATCTAGGTTGGTCAGTTGAAACAAGAGTAGATCTCAATCAACTATTCCACAAGAAAATGTTCTTCACTAACTTGAAAGTTCATTAAATATTCAAGGGGCACCAAAACTTTACCCTAAGTTTTGTAAACCCTAAACCCTGAACTCTAAAATCTAAACCCTAAACACTAAACCATTCATTTTGTCCTACCCAAGCACTTTAAAGTGAAATTTGGTTGTCTTAGGAAAATCCACCATATTTTATTCCCTTATGCCATGTAATTTTGTCCTAGGATCTTACTACATATATCCCTTTAATTTTATCCTATTACCTAAACCCTAAACTCTAAAGTCTAAACCCTAAAACCCTAAAGCCATCATTTTTTCTTAGGCTCTTAATGAAATTTGGTTGCCTTAAGCAACACCACCAAATTTCATTCCCTTATGCCATGTAATTTTTTCCTAAGATCTTACTACATATATCCCCTTAAGTTATCCTATTCCCTAAAACCTAAACTCTAAGTATAAACAAGTAAACCCTAAAGCCATCATTTTTCTTTAAAAGGCTCTTAATGAAATTTGGTTGCCTGAAACTTCACCAAATTTTATTCACTTGGAGCCTAAGCATTTTCTCCTAGGACCTCACTAGACGTAAATCCCTTAAGCCATCCTGTCTCCCTAAATCAGTAATTCCATTTCTTAAGGGGATCAAGAAGTTCTTAAAATTTGGTGATCAAAGTGCTGGGCACTCATGATCTAGGTTGGTCGGGAAACAAGAGTAGATCCTCAATCAACTATTCCACAAGAAAATGTTCTTCACTAACTTGCAAGTTCATTAAATATTCCAAATTCTAAAGGTCCTAAACCCTGAACTCTAAATTCTAAACCCTAAACACTAAACCATTCATTTTGTCCTACCCAGGATCTTAAAGTGAAATTTGGTTGCCTTAGGCAACTCCACCAAATTTCATTCCCTTATGCCATGTAATTTTTTCCTAGCATCTTACTACATATATCCCCTTAAGTTATCCTATTACCCTAAACCCTAAACTCTAAAGTATAAACCGTAAACCCTAAAGCCATCATTTTTTCTTAGGCTCTTAATGAAATTTGGTTGCCTTAGGCAACTCCACCAAATTTCATTCCTTGCCATGGCTCTTTTCCTAGGATCTTACTACACAGATCCCCTAAGCATCCCCTATTAACCCCAAACCCTAAACTCTAAAGTCTAAACCCTAAACCCTAGAGCCATTATTTTTTCTTAGGCTCTTAATGAAATTTGGTTGCCTTAGGCAACTCCACCAAATTTCATTCCCTTATGCCATGTATTTTTTTCCTAGGATCTTACTCCATGTAGATCCCCTTAAGCTATCCTATTACCCTAAACCCTAAACTCTAAAGTCTAAACCCTAAACCCTAAAGCCATCATTTTTTCTTTAAAGGCTCTTAATGAAATTTGGTTGCCTTGGGCAACTTCACAAAATTTTATTCACTTGAGCCATGCCATTTTCTCCTAGGACCTCACTAGACGTAAATCCCCTTAAGCCATAATGTCACCCTAAATCGTAATTTGATTTCTTAAGGGGTTCCAATATGACATTTCTTAAGGGCGTCAAAGAAGTTCTTAAAATTTGGTGATCAAAGTTGCCCAAGGCCCTACCAAATTTAACAATAATAAGATCCTGCAAGATTATACAATATCAATAGTTAATTTTATTTTCATTCAAGTAACATGTGCCTTAGACATTTAAATGAGGCTTACATATAATTTTATCATTTGTATTCAATTATTTAAGGCCATTTATATTGAATGGTTTAAAGGTATTTCCTAAACATGTATCTTACATCTTGAAATTACAAATCTAATGCAGGTTCACTCATATCTTTAAAAGATCACATGGATCCATTCAATAATATTTGCACCACCTCCTTCCACGCCATCCATCTCCACCTTCACCTTCCACCTCCACCCACTCACCTCATAACCCCCCACCTCCACCACCAAATCAACAACATGCTCATTTGTACACAAATCTCAGCCTGCTTAGAACCATCCAAGATCAAACAACATTACCAAAATGAAGAATGTGTCGCGACCTCTTGTGAGAGGATGTTTTGCATCTAGGACTCTGTCCCCTTGTTGATGCTTGTCATGGCTATGGATGGATCAGATTACACGCATACAATGGCTAGAGGAGAGGAGAACTCCTCATTTTGAAAATGCAAAACACAAAGAAATGAAGATCTATGCAATAGAGAGCCATAATAGTTTATAAATTAAAACAATGATCTTAAATAGTTATGAATTTATAAATTTGGTGAACGATGGATATTTTGTGTGATGAATTTATAAATTTGGTTCCAAATGGATATTTTAGTGACATGAATTTATGATTTTGGTTCTAGATGGATATTTTTAGTGACATGGATTTAAGAATTTGGTGGAATTTATGAACTTATAATGAATAGTATATAATACTTATAATGAATAGTATATAATAGTATATATTTTATGACTATCTACTAGATCATGATTTCTCCTGCTAAAAAATTGTAATATATATGTGTGTGTGTGTGTTAGACATAAAATGAGCTTTTGTGAATGTTTCAAGTTTATTGTTTAGTATGTATGTGCATATATTAAAAATTTACATATATAGTTCTTAAATTTTGAAATTTGTATGTATGTACATAATTTAGTTTAATGATTTGTACGCATGCAAATTATGCATCATATTTTTTATTTTAAATGTACATGAACATACATTTAATTTTGAATTTTGTATGGACATGCTCTTGAGTTGAACAATCAATGTATATATATGTGCATTTCAATTAAATATATGATCTTAATATGTATGTTGCTCATCCTATTTCAATTAAATATATGGTCTTAATATATGTATGCACATGGACTATTTTGTATGATTTAATGCAGGTGCACATTTATATCGAGCATATCATGGATGATTTTAACATTGATGATATCATCAATCCACCACCTCAGCCACAACCACATCCACCTACCCCCCCTCCACCTCCACCTCCCCCTCTGCCTCCCCCTCCCCCTCCCCCTCTGCCTCCACCTCCCTCTCCACCTCCACTTAATATGCTACATCTAGCACCTATCACATCTGACAAGGCTTGCTTGAGAGCACGAATAAAT